>CAWUFW010016658.1:0-298631 GCA_963921515.1 Calotriton arnoldi | reverse complement strand
AAACTCCACACTTAGAAGAATTTCCAAGTGAAACAAGTCAATGTTAGCCTATGTAAGGAAATTCAAGTTACTGGTAAGTACGGTTAAAATTACTTTTCAGGACCAGTACTGGGCTGAAAGATGCAGCACTGAGGTCTCTCCTGATAACAGGTGAGTAAATCTGAATTCGGATTTCGGCTGATTTTAGAGGAATATTTGTATGTTTCAAAAATCAACACTTAGAAACTTTTTCAGCAAAAAGCAGTCAATGATATGCTATGGAAGGAAATTCAAGTTACTGGTAAGTACGGTTAAAATTACTTTTGAGGATCAGTACTGGGCTGAAAGATGCAGCACTGAGGTCTCTCCTGATAGCAGGTGAGTAAATCGGAATTCGTATTTCGGCTGATTTTAGAGGAATATTTTAAAGTTCCAAAACTCCACACTTAGAAGAATTTCCAAGTGAAACCAGTCAATGTTAGCCTATGAAGGAAATTCAAGTTACCGGTAAGTACGGTTAAAATTACTTTTGAGGATCAGTACTGGGCTGAAAGATGCAGCACTGAGGTCTCTCCTGATAACAGGTGAGTAAATCGGAATTCGTATTTCGGCTGATTTTAGAGGAATATTTTAAAGTTCCAAAACTCCACACTTAGAAGAATTTCCAAGTGAAACCAGTCAATGTTAGCCTATGAAGGAAATTCAAGTTACCAGTAAGTACGGTTAAAATTACTTTTGAGGATCAGTACTGGGCTGAAAGATGCAGCACTGAGGTCTCTCCTGATAACAGGTGAGTAAATCGGAATTCGGATTTCGGCTGATTTTAGAGGAATATTTGCACAATGGTGAAGGGAGGGGGCGGGGCCTGAGGTGACATCTGTGCAAACGCGCCCCGTGGTGCGTTTAAGTTGGGGGATTAAGTCCCCTTGAATCATGAGGGTCCCTACGGGCCAACAAGCCCACCAGGAACCTCCAGTATGCGCTCAGGGGCTGCGTTGCAGAGACATGTACAGAGGCCACACCCTTTTACACCTCTCTGCAACGCAGCTCTGTGGCGCTTTCTGGACGTACCTGTTGGGCTAGTTGGCCCCAGGGACCCTCAGGATTGAAGAGGATTTAATTCCCCATCTTAAAACGCGCCACGGGGCCTGTTTGCACACATGTCACCTGAGCCCCGCCCCTCCCTTCACCACTGTGCAAACGCGCCCGTGGCGCGTTTTAAGTCGTGGGGATTAACTCCCTTGAATCCTGAGGGTCCCTGGGGTGCAACTAGCCCACCATATACTCCAAAAGCGCCATAGAGCTGCGTTGCAGAGAGGTGTAAAAAGGGCGTGGCCTCTGTACACCTCTCTGCAAGGCAGCTCCCTGGCGCATACTGGAGGTTCCTGGTGGGCTAGTTGGCCCCCAGGGACCTCCAGTATTCAAGGGGAATCTGTCTCTTCTGCAAACGCGCCAGGGGGCGCGTTTGCAGAGTGGTGAAGGAAGGGGGCGGGGCCTGCGGGCCCGATCGTTTTTTTTTTGTTTTTTTGGGGAGGGGGCCGCGTGGCCCCCTCCCGCGTCACTACTTGCCCCGGGGACCCCATCCCCCGGGCTGGCTCCTCTCGTTGGGGACTGTGGGGGTCCCCAATCCCCCACAGTCCCGCCGGCTCCCCGTGTCCTACGGGAGCCGGCATTAGCGTACACATGGGGAGCAGCTAACATGCTGCTCCCCATGTGGAAAGCAATCGGCTTTGGATATTGGAAGAGAGAGCAGGTTTCCTGCTCTCTCTTCCAATATACTAAAGCAGTTTGCAATGACAGGACGGGAGCCGCGAGGCTCCCGTCCTGTCATTAGAACAGCAGTGTCCCGGGGGTAGGCACCCCGGGACACTGCAGGAGCCGGCCCTGGGGGTGGTGGTCCCCAGGGCCATCAAGGGCTCCAGGAGGGGGCCGCGCGGCCCCCTCCCATTCCGTGCACAGCCCCGGGGAGGTGGTGGTCCCTGGGCTCTGGGGTCCAAAACGGACCCCCATTGTAATTTTCTTAGTGCCCCGGGAGGTGGTGGTCTCGGGCGTGTGGGGGCTGGAGCCCCCACACAGGTTTTTAATTGTAAAAGAAGCCCCGGGAGGTGGTGGTCCCCGGGGCTGCGGGAGGGCTCAGAGCCCTCTCGTTCACCATTCTACATAAAGCCCCGGGGGTGGTGGTCCCGGGCTTGGGGGCCCTTAGAGGCCCCCACACATAAAATTAACCCCCAGCATGCCCCCGGGACTTGGCCACCCGGGGCAACTAACATCGAAGCGCGGGAGAACGCGCTCGATTTTTTTTTTCGGCAGGGTTCGCGCTCCCTGAGCGCATCCTGCCGATTTAAAAAAATAAAAATTTTTTTGCCCAGGGGTCCTTGTGGGACCCCTTAGCAGACCTAGGGGTCAGGGTGTTTCTACCCTGCCCCCTTTGTGCGCTTGCGCACTTAGTTTCTGTCCCTCGGTTCTACCGAGGGATAAAATGGCTGCCAACACTTCCTGATTTGGAGTGTTGACAGCCAATTAACATAAAGCTCGTGCTCGGGAGGATCCGCGGCCCTAGATATATCTATCTTTTTACTTTTCATTTTCTCAGCAACTACTGAACGGATTTACACCATTTAACAAAAGGGTTCTTTCTGAACCAAGAACTACCTCTTTGCCAAATTTGGTGTAATTCCGTTCAGCAGTTCGGGCTGTAGCCGTGTCTAAAGTTTCCTATGGAAAATTGCATGGGGAAAACGCGTTTTGGGACCCCTTTTTCTCGGCCCCCGCTTGACGAATCCCCCGAGACTTTCAGGGTAGGAGCGGACCGGAGCGCCCCACAAAGTTTGAAAATTTTGCGAAGATACGTCAACCGGCAAGAGAGTTATTTCAAATAGAATGTCGCGGATTTCCTATGGATAATAGGTTGTAACTAAAACTATCTACTGGCGACCGCCAGTAGATAATGTATATATATATATATGTATATATATATGTGTGTATATATATATATATATATATATATATATATTTATATATATATATATACTGGAAAAACCAAAGGTTATAGGGACGTTATAGTTAGGCTCAGGTTCCACTTGTACAAAACCAGTGAAATTCAGCAGCTATGGTTAGCTGAGCTAACTATAACTCGGGCCTCCGCAGTGCACTGCTTATGACCTCGCATATTTCATCACTCATGACATGGTCAGTGACATCTCTGATGATATCTCAAATGACATTGCAGATTACACCGCTGATTACACCACTGATTACATCATCCAGTTACTGTAAGTGCTTTTAAAAGGTTTACGAGTCTTAAATACATATACCAAGGTGTATTGGTGAATCAGTGGATGTAAGAGTGCCTGTATGGATGATTCAGTGGGTGCATGGCTGACTGTATAAGTGAGTGATTGGATGTCTCAGGGAATGGATGGGCGAGTGACTGGTTGTGTGAATGTTAGAATCGGTCTGTCAGTTGTTGTCTAAGTGGCTGTATGGGTGTGTGAGTGGGCATGTGAGTGGCTGTACAGGTGATTGTCTGAGTACCTGTATGGGTGTTTGTGTGGGTGGGTGAGACTGCCTGTATGGATGAGTGAGTAGGTAAGTAAGTGGCTAAATGGGTTAGTGAGTGTGTGTATGGCTGTGTAGGAGAGTGGATGTATCAGTGATATATGGGTGAGTAACTTGGCTTCTGAAAGGCAGTATAGGTGAGTGATGGGGTATATGAGTGACTGGGTGAGTGAGTGAATGTGAGAGTGGCTGTATGGGTGTGTGCTTCTGTCAGTGACTGCATAGGTGAGTGAGAATGTGTTATTATCTGCATGAGTAAGTAAGTGGGTGTATGTGTAACTGCATGGGTGAGTAAGAGGCTGTGTGATTTACTGTATGTGTGAGTGAGTAGGTGTGTGAGTAGCTCTATGAGTGACTGACAGTGTGTGAGTGGCTGTATGGGTGTATGAGTGGATATGTTAGTGGCTGTATTAATGAGTGAGTGGGTGTATGAGTGGCTGTATGGGTGAGTGAGTGGATGTGTGTGTGTGTGTGTAGATCTATGAATCAGTGAGTAAGTACTAGTATGGGTCTGTGAATGGGTTTGTGAATGGTTGTGTGGGAGTGGGTTTATGAAAGGTTCTATGGGGTGTTAGTGGATGCGATAGTGATTTTGCGGATGATATAATCAGTGAAGTCATCAGTGATGTCACTGACCATGTCATGAGTGACGTAATATTTGAGGTCATAAGCAGTGCATTGTGGGGGCACCAGTTATAGTTAGCTCAGCTAACTATAACTGCTGAATTTCACTGGTTTTGTATGAGTGGAACCTGAGCCTAACTATAACATCCCTACAACCTTTGGTTTTTTTCAGTGAATTTCTAAGTTTTTTTATTCCATTTCCAAACTATAACATCCCTGTAACCTTTGTTTTTTTCAGTGAATTTCTAAGGTATTTTCAATGCTAATTCCTAACTATAACATCCCTGTAACCTTTGGTTTTTGCAGTGCATTTCTATGGTATTTTAAGTAGTAATGGTGTGTGCAGAGGGGGCCAACAACTCCTCCTGTTACCTCCAGTAAGTCCCAGACAGCGTGATTGCTTAGAGGTCTTCAGAGGCCACACCCCCTCCATTGTGTGATTTAGCCCCGGAGAAGTGGTGATCCCCAGGGCTGTGAGGGGCCGCTTTGCCCCCCACATTGTTTTTGGTTAAAGCCCCAGGGAGGTGGCGGTCCCCGGGACTCGGGGGAGTCCTCGCCACTGAAGTATGTAACTTGAAAACCCTCGGGGAGATGGCGACTCCTGGGGTTTGCTGGGGGTCCACGTGCCCCCCCACTTTGTTTATAGATGAAGCCCCAGGGAGGTGGCGGTCCCTGGGGTTTGGGGGATCAGCGTTGCCCCCGCATTATATAATGGAAAGCCCTGGGAAAGTGGCAGCCCCCGGGCTTATGGGGTTCTAAAAGCCCCCATTTATAAAGCAATAGGCCCCGGGAGATGGTGTTGACTGCTAAAAATCAGGGGAGGGACCTACAACGTTGTCCTCTAATACAGATCAGCCTAGATTAATTCTGACCTACAACCGTCAACACCGTGCCTTGCGCAAAATAATCAACAAAAATTGGGTTGTAGCTCGCAATGACCCGGTAAAAGGTGGTACTCTTACAGATTCCCCTAGCATAGTATTCAGAAAAGCACAATCTATGAGTGACATGCTAGTCAAGAGTAGTCCTGAGATCGTTACGTCCAAATCCTGGCTTCAAACGGTGAAGGGGTTTGTAAGATGCCCAATGTGCAAAACATGTAAGTACGGCAAAAGTAGAACATCTTACAACAGCCCTTTCCATGATGTTCCCATCACTATATCAAAGAGGCTCACATGCAAAACTGAATTTGCTGTGTATGTGCTGGAGTGTTCCTGTGGCCTGCAATATGTGGGTAGTACTAAGTTGCAGGTCCACAAGAGGATACTCCAGCACATAAGGACAATCAACAACAACGACACAGCATACCCAGTAGCCAGACATTTTAAGGAGGTCCATGGCAACTGCCTGGATCACCTAAGATACTTTGTGGTGGATATGATTCCACCACTCAGACGCGGTGGCAATCGTGAGGCCCTCCTTGGAAAAATGGAAACTAGGTACATCCTGGAGCTGGAGACCAAGACGCCCAACGGGCTCAACTCCAGTGATGACCTATATACATGTTTATAATGCCTCCAATAAGCTGTTACAACCTTATTGATGACCTTGTAACGCTTTGCACTATGCCTCTCATGACAATATTTTTATATACACAATTTTTACACTTTTAACACTTTTTTATTCTGGTAGCACGTTTACACGCACTTGCACTTTATCTTAGACTAATATAGAGCCGCAGCCCACTGGGGCTTGATTCTTCATTTTCGAATGCAGCAACGGGTATAGGTAGAAATCAATCCAGCATTCACGCTAACAATAACATCCAATCGGTGAGGTAATCACAGCTGTTTGGATCAGCCTCTAGCATTTAAAGGTTGTTGTTATCATGCAGATATTAGAAAAGTTATCTATTTGAACAAAAAAACTTTTATCTGCATGATTTGCTCGATTGCACCATGAACTTTTTTAACTATTTATGAGGAAATAAATGTTTTGAATTTTTAAGGTGTATGAATATTTCAGGCTAACCTATAAGCCTGCATGTTATTTTACCTTTATGGTACCCACAGGGTCACATTGTCTTTTGGGTGTTATAAAAGATTGGCGTTTAGCTGTAAATAGCTGCATGACAAACAGGCTTGCAGAAGGCAAGAAAGAATATGGCGAAAACATTATGAAGCACCAGAAAAGGACAAGTACAAAGCTTTGCTTTTAGATTTTAAAAGAAAGATGATTTCTGAGAAAAGCCAATATTATACATCACAGATAGAAAAAGCTGGGAATTCCAGCAAACAACTCTTTCAAACTGTACAACTTTTGACCTCAGGTATGAAAGAGGAGTCTGCTAATCATAGTCAAGATTTTTGTGATATTCTTGCTCATACTTTTAAATCTAAGGTAGATCAAATTTTTAACCAATTTGCCCACTCCAAGTCACACATTAATATAGAGCAAGAAGACACTGCCAATCTGTCTTTTCTCAATTTTACTCCCACATCAGCAATTCAAATAGCTAAATCTATTTCCATGGCCAAATCAGGTTCACCAGAAGATCCTTGTCCCCCTAGAATATTACATAGTATTAGCCAATTCATGGGACTTTATTTGTCTAAGCTGTTTAACCAGACGATTTTACAAGGATCTTTCCCCACTATATGGAAACAGGCTTGTATCTTGCCTCTTCTAAAAAAGCTAATTTGAATTAACTGACCCTGCCAATTATCGACCTATTGCAAGACTTCCTTTGCCTGCAAAGATAATTGAAAATTTTTTAAATGTAGAACTCTCTACTTTTATCGCGGATAGCCAAGTTTTAGATCACAGCCAGTTCGGTTTTAGAGCCAATCATAGTACGGAAACGGCTTTGATTAAAACCACGGAAGAAATTCGATCCTCTTTGGATTGCGGTGGGTCAGCAGTTCTTATACTGCTGGACCTATCCGCAGCATTTGATACTGTTGACCATGCTCTTCTGGTCCAGCGATTAAAAACAATAGGGATAGGAGGAGCAGCCCTCTCCCTGTTGACATCCTTTTTATCAGAAAGATCCCAATCTGTCCACCTAGGTAAATTTAAGTCGGCACCTTTTATACTGCCATGCGGGTCCCTCAGGGCTCATCATTGAGCCCTACGCTTTTTAACATTTACGTGGCTGAATTGGCACCATTGATTAGAAGTTTCAATTTGATCCCTACCACCTACGCCGATGATACCCAGTTGGTAATCTCGACAATAGACAAGGATATCAATCATTCTCTAAAACTTCACGAGTGTATGATTAAATTAAGTAGCTGGATGAGCAATCACTGCTTGAAATTGAACTCAAGCAAGACGGAAGTGATCATGTTTGGTAATCTTTCTCCACCTTGGTCCCTGAGTGGTGGCCAGACAATCTCGGCCCCCCACCTTCACCTGTAATTAAGGCTAAAAATCTTGGCATTATTATAGATGACAAACTGAGCCTGAAACCCCAAGTGTCCACAGTGGTGTCTTCCACATACTTCATGATTAAAACCTTAAAAAATACTTCCTTTTATTCCTAAAGAATCTAGAAAGACAGTTGTGACCTCTCTAGTCTTATCAAAACTTGACTATTGCAATGGCCTTTATATTAACATTCAATCCTCTCTCCTTAGAAAATTGCAAATGGTACAAAATGCTGCAGCAAGACTCATATTGGATATCCCCAAGTATCAGTCAGTGACAAAAGGGATTCAGGACCTGCACTGGCTGCCAGTCGGTCAGCGGGTAAAATTTAAGGCGCTTTGTATCGCTCACAAGGCCCTTTACAAAGAAGGTCCGAAATTTCTATGGGACCTCTTCAGATGGTATTCCCCCAATAGATCTCTACGATCGGCAAATTTAAATTTGATGCCTACTGTTAGAATAAAAACGAATTGGGGTGGGAGGAGTTTTAGTTACAATACCATAAAGGAATGGAACTCTCTCCCACTTTATCTTAGGAAAATTCCCTCCCTCCTGGAGTTCAGAAAGCAGCTAAAGACATGGCTCTTTTAGGATCAGTGGTTGTAATGTAATTTGAAGACCGGAAGCGCCAAGACACCTAAGGGAATACGCGCTATACAAGTTATAATAACATAACAAATCAGTTGTTTTTAAATGTTCATGTATTAATGCACATTTTAAATACCCAAATTGGTTTTAAATAGCCATCAATGTGTTGCATAGAATATAGTTAGCGTATGTACCTACATGGGTATCATACGTTCAAATACTAATGAATGATGGACATAGATAATTGAGTTTTATTTAACCTATGTCCACACACAACTTTGTGTTTAGCTGATTTAAAAAAAAGTGTTCATGAATTAATGCACATTTTTTTAATGTATTTATTGGCATATTTGCACATAATACATGATTGCTGCTGCTAGTACGCTACAAGGCGACTGATATACACAGTTATGCATACCCTCTCTATGTCTATTGCACTTTATCTTGAATGTCACGTGCTGCTATACTGTCACTTTAAAAACAAGTTCACTCCTCATGGCATCATGTGATCAAGGCCTCCCGAAGGCCGAAACGCGTCATGGCGGTAGTACTGGGTGTCTGAACTAATAAATACCTTGCACGAAGATTTGGGTCCGTATTCGTCCTTCCTGTGTATTTGGAGTTGTATGACGAAGTTCATCTGTATGTATATATAATATATATATATATATATATATATATATATATATATATATATGCTGCTCCAAGGTTGCCCAATCGATGAGAAGCACTCGTCTGCCAACAACAGCTTCAAGCTTTATTCGGTATAAACAGCTCGGGCATACCGATTTTCTTAACAGCTCATTGCCTGTAGCCTGACGTGTTTCGTTTTCTTCTTCAGAGGCATTGTAGCAATGAAATAGTGTGTGTTCTAGCCACGCCCCTTTTATGCCGATCACACACCCCTTGATGGGCTGCTCAGATGAGGCTGTGCATTCTGGGCACCCTAGTTCGAAATTGCGCTAATGTTACTGATTGAAACTATTAAGCCCCCAAATGGGCCTCAGTCTGCCGTCACTGTTTTAAATTCTTATGGCAAATCCACATAAGTTGTTCAGGTGAATCCAGATCAATGTGGCCCCCTCAATGATGGGGTGAGGCTTTCTCGGCAGCAGGGCTGCCGCCTAAACATGCTGCTCCAAGGTTGCCCAATCGATGAGAAGCATTCCTCTGCCAACAACAGCTTCAAGCTTTATTCGGTATAAACAGCTCGAGCATACCGATTTTCTTAACAGCTCATTGCCTGTAGCCTGACGCGTTTCGTTTCCTTCTTCAGAGGCATTGTAGCACTGAAATAGTGCGTGTTCTAGCCACGCCCCTTTTATGCCGATCACACGCCCCTTGATGGGCTGCTCAGATGAGGCTGTGCATTCTGGGCACCGTAGTTCGAAATTGCGCTAATGTTACTGATTGAAACTATTAAGCCCCCAAATGGGCCTAAGTCTGCCGTCGCTGTTTTAAATCCTTATGGCAAATCCACATAAGTTGTTCAGGTGAATCCAGATCAACGTGGCCCCCTCAATGATGGGGTGGTGCTCACTCGGCGGCAGGTCCGCCGCCTAAACATGCTGCTCCAAGGTTGCCCAATCGATGAGAAGCACTCCTCTGCCAACAACAGCTTCAAGTGACGGTAGACTGAGACCCATTTGGGGGCTTAATAGTTTCAATCAGTAACATTAGCGCAATTTCGAACTATGGTCCAGAATGCACAGCCTCATCTGAGCAGCCCATCAAGGGGCGTGTGATCGGAATAAAAGGGGCGTGGCTAGAACGCGCACTATTTCATTGCTACAATGCCTCCGAAGAAGGAAACAAAACGCGTCAGGCTACAGGCAATGAGCTGTTAAGAAAATCATTATGCCCGGGCTGTTTATACCGAATAAAGCTTGAAGCTGTTGTTGGCAGAGGAGTGCTTCTCATCGATTGGGCAACCTTGAGCAGCATATATATATATATATATATATATATTCACTGAAAAAACCATAGGTTTCAGGGACGTTATAGTTAGAAATTAGCATTAAAAAAACCTTAGAAATTCACTGAAAAAACCATAGGTTTCAGGGACGTTATAGTTAGTTGGAGATTTCACTCGTACAAAACCATAGAAATTCGGCCGTTATAGTTAGTAGACCTAACTATAACTCGCGCCCCGCAATGCACTGCTGATTACGTCACATAATATATCACTCATGACATGCTCAGTGACATCACTGATGACATCTCAAATGACATCACTGATGACATCACTCATGACATCATCCAGTGAATGTGTGTTTCTGTAAAGTATAAAAATATGTTTTATATATATATATATGCCAAGGTGCATTGAAGTATGAGTGGGTGTAGGAGTGTCTGAATGGATGATTTAGTAGGTGTGTGACTGACTGTATAAGTGAGTGATTAAATGTGTCTTACTGAATGCATGGTTAGTGACTAAACTGTGTGAATGTCTTTATTAGTCTGTTAGTTGGTGTGTAAGCGGCTGCATGGCTTGGTGAGTAGCTACATGAGTGTCTATATGGGTTATCGATTGGTTGCCTGAGTATTTGTATGGGTGCCTGAGTGTGTGTGTGGGTGGGTGGGAGGTGTGTGACTCTGTGCATAGATGTTTGAGTGGTTGATTCACTGGGTGTATGGGTTCAAGAGTGCATGTGGAAACAGCTGTATGGGTGGGTGAGTGTGTGTATGGGTGTGTTGGTGAGTGAATGGATGTCTCAGTGGTGCATGTGTGAGTAGCTACATATGTTTTAAAACAGTATATGTGAGTGTTGGAGTATATAAATGACTATATGTGAGAGTGAGTGATTGCAAGAATATCTGTATGGATGAGTGTGTGTTTCTATGAGTGATTGTTTAAGAGAGTAAGTATATGTTAGTATCTGTATAAATAAGTGCGGTGGTGTGTGTATGACTGTATAATCAAGGAAATGGATGTGTGATAGTTTCTTTCCATGACTGACCAGGTGTATGAGTAACTCTTTGGGTGAGTGGCAGCGTGTGAGTGTCTATATGGGTGTATGAGTGGATATATCAGTGGCTGTATAGATGAATGACTGTGTGTATGAGTGACTGTATGGGTTAGTGGGTGGATGTGTGTGTAGACGTATGAATCACTGAGCAGGTATGTACTAACTGCTATTGGTCTGTCTATGGTTTTGATATTGGTGGTCTGTATTTTAGAGTGGGTGTATGAAAGGTTTTATTAGGGTATGAGGAGGTGCATCAGATGATCACGCGGATGATGTCATCAGTGATGTCATCAGTGATGTCATTTGAGATGTCATCAGTGATGTCATCAGTGATGTCACTGAGCATGTCATGAGTGATGTAATATGTGACGTCATCAGCAGTGCATTGCGGGGCGCGAGTTATAGTTAGGTCTACTAACTATAACGGCCAAATTTCTATGGTTTTGTACGAGTGAAATCTCCAACTAACTATAACGTCCCTGAAACCTATGGTTTTTTCAGTGAATTTCTAAGGTTTTTTTAAATGCTAATTTCTAACTATAACGTCCCTGAAACCTATGGTTTTTTCAGTGAATTTCGAAGGTTTTTTAAATACTAATTTCTAACTATGCCTGCAAAGGTAGGACATATGAAGAAAGAGGAAGAAAAGCGCAGAAAGAAGCAAGACAAATGCAGAAAGAGGCAACAGAAGTCCAGAAAGACGTAGAAAGGTGCAGGAAGAAGAAGAGATGTGCAGAAAGACCAACAGAGGAGCAGAAAGTCCTCCTGTGCCCCCAACTTTTTGCTGATGGGAACTGGTAGTAACTGACTCTGACTAACCAGGCCTAGAGCCAGTGCTATGCAAAAAAGACCCTTAGAATACAGTGAAAACACCTACATACACTAGGGAACACTATGCATTGGGGTACCCCTGTGATTAGCATGACCTCCTCTGTATTTGCCATGAGTTCATGCCTGGGTCATTGCATGAGTAGTACATGAGTAGTGACTGGATGATTAGAGTGCTACAAGGAGAGTGCGTGGTGATTTTATAAGTGCTTGGGTTTTGGCACAGTGATTGGATAAGCACATAGGATTGGCTGGGTGATTGGAGGACTGCATAGATAGTACCAGGGAGATTACTGGACTGCATAGGTAGTCCTCAAGGTATTGCAGCAGTGCATGTGTTAGTGACTGGGTCATTGCATGAGTACATGGGTACTGAGTGGATAATTAGAGTACTGCAAAGAGAGTGCGTGGTGAATTTATAAGTGCTTGGGTATTGGAGGAGTGTTTGGATTAGTACATGGTAGTGGCTGGGTGACTGGAGGAGTGCACAGGGAGTGACAGTGTGATTGTGGGACTTCATGGGTACTATCTGGGAAATTGAAGGAGCAAATGAGAAGTGTGTAAGTGGATACAGGACTGTATGGGTAGGGCATATGGGATTGTAACAGTGATCAGTTAGTGCTTGGATCATTGCATGAGTACATAGCTACTGACTGAAAGATTAGAATACTGCAAGGAGAGTGCCTGAGTGAATTTATAAGTGCTTGGGTATTGGCGGAGTGTTTGGATTAGTACATGGTAGTGGCTGGGTGACTGGAGGACTGCACAGGAGTGACAGGGTGATTGCTGGACTGCATGGGTACTACCAGGGGAATTGAAGGAGCGAATGAGAAGTGTGTAGGTGGTTAGACGACTGCATGGGTAGTACATAGGGATTGTAGCAGTGCATGTGTTAGTGCCTGGATCATTGCATGACTACATGGGTAGTGACTGGATGATTAGAGTACTGCGAGGAGAGTACATGGTGAATTTATAAGTGCTTGGGTTTTGGCGCCGTGATTGGATAAGGACATAGGACTGGCTGGGTGATTGGAGGACTGCATAGGTAGTACCAGGGAGATTACTGGACTGCATAGGTAGTCCTCAATGGATTGCACCAGTGCTTGTGTTAGTTACTGGGTCATTGCATAAGTATATGGGTAGTGACTGGATGATTAGAGTGCTGCAAGGACAGTGCATGGTGATTTTATAACTGCTTGGGTTTTGGCGGAGTGATTGAATAAGTACATAGTGCTGGCTGGGTGACTGGAGGAGTGCATGGGTAGTGACAGAGGGATTTCTGGAGTGCATGGTCACTACCTGGGTAATTGGAGGAGTGAATCAGTAGTGTGTAGGTGGTTAGAGGTCTGCATGGGAAGTGCTTAGGGGATTGTAGCAGTGCATATATTTGTGCCTGGGCCATTCCATGAGTACATAGGTACTGACTGGAAGATTAGAGTACTGCAAGGAGAGTGCATGGTGAATTTATAAGTGCTTGGGATTTGGTGGAGTGATTGGATAAGTACATGGTGCTGGCTGGGTGATTGAAGGAGTGCATGGGTACTGACAGGGCGATGGCTGGCTGCATGGGAAGTGCTCAGGGTATTGTAGCAGTGCATGAGTTAGTGCATGGGTCATTGCATGAGTGCATGGGTACTGACTGGATGATTAGAGTACTGCAAGGAGAGTGCAAGGTGAATTTATAAGTGCTTGGGTTTTGGCGTAGTGATTGGATAAGTACACACATGTCACATCAGTCCCGCCCCCTCCCTTCACCAATGTGCAAACGCGCCCCCTGGCAGGTTTTAAGTTGGGGATTAATTCCCCTTGAATCCTGAGGGTCCCTGGGGGCCAACTAGCCCACCATGTACCTCCAGTAAGCACTACAGAGCTGTGTTGCAGAGAGGTGGTCCAAGGCCACGCCCCTTTTTACACCTCTCTGCAACGCAACTCTGTTGTGCTTACTGAAGGTACCTGGTGGGCTAGTTGGCCCCCAGGGACCCTAAGGATACAAAGGGACTTAATCCCCCAACTTAAAACATGCCACGGAGCACGTTTGCACACTTGTCACATCAGGCCCCGCCCCCTGCCTTCACCACTGTGCAAATGCACCACGTGGCTCGTTTTAAGTTGGGGGATTAAGTCCCCTTAAATCCTGAAGGTCCTTGGTCCAACTAGCCCACCAGGTATCTCCAGTAAGCGCCACAGAGCTGTGTTGCAGAGAGGTGTAAAAGGGGCGTGGCCTTGGACCACCTCTCTGCAAGGCAGCCCTGTGGCGCTTACTGGAGGTACCTGGTGGGGTAGTTGGCCCCCAGGGACCCTCAGAATTCAAAGGGACTTAATCCCCCAACTTAAAACATGCCACAGGACCTGTTTGCACACATGTCACATCAGACCCCGCCCCCTCCCTTCACCACTGTGCAAACGCTCCCCGTGGCACGTTTTAAGTTGGGGGATTAAGTCCCCCTGAAACCTGAGGGTCCCTGGGGTGTAACTAGCCCACCAGGTACCTCCAGTAAGCGCCACAGAGCTGCGTTGCAGAGAAGTGTTCAAAGGGGCGTGGCCTCGGACCACCTCTCTGCAAGGCAGCCCTTTGGAGCTTACTGGAGGTACCTGGTGGGCTAGTTGGCCCCCAGGGACCCCCAGTATTGAAGGGGAATTAATTCCCCAACTTAAAACGTGCCACAGGGCGCGTTTGCAGAGTGTTGCTGGGAGGGGGCGGTCTTTTTTTAATTTCTTTTTTTTTTAGAAGGGGGGCTGTGTGGCCCCCCTTCTTTTTCTTTCGGTTTTACAAAAACCTTGTTCGTGAACAAGGTTTTTGTAAAACCGAAATGCGTAGGTCGTTCTTGCTATCCCGATAAATGAACGATTAAAGGAATAAAATTATCATTGCACTGAACTATGGGAGTGCGTCCCATTTTTCCTTCTGGCCGAAGGATTGTGTGGAAGTATTGAGCGGCGTGGTTCTGCCGCAGGGAGCCGCACCCGTGATGAGCACTGCAGTTCCTGGTGCAAGGGAACCGCTTTGGAGGAATATATATATATATATATATATATATATATATATATATATCACGATCGCCGTCGTTGCTCTCAATCCTCTCCAAAACACACGGACACGGACCACTTGTATGTGAGGTTTACTGCTTTATTCCGCCGCCATTACGCGTTTCGACTCCTCAAGAGCCTTGATCACATGACATGATTTAGCGGTAAGTTTTTTTCACCTTTTAAAGTGACATAGTGCATAGTGGAAAGTGCAAAGTTCAACGTAAATCATGGACATAAACAAAGTATATACAATGTATCATGACTTGGAATATTATTTAGACTTACAATGATTATTTTCAATAATGGTTAAATAAATATCATTAGCTACGCTTAGTTTATAATTATCACATGCCAATTACCATTCGGATATGATGTATATCCACATATATATTTGTCGTTAAGACCTATAGATATATATATCAGGATAAAAGCATAGATAAAAAGTCCTAGCTAAGATTTAAAAATATAAAACCACATGTAAAAAATTGATGTTATATAAAATTACATTATATACATAAAATATGGTTTCATACTAAAAATGTATAGCGCGCCCACGTGTTCTGTTTACATTTATGAATTTACAAATTTTTAAGATTTTTTAAAATGCATTGGATAAATCCTTATAAATACATTGTCCCTGTAAACATGTTTGCGGTCATATTGAATTTGTCATTGTGTCTCATGATTGGTATATATATCATTGATATATGTGTATGTCCAGGAAGTTTAAAAAGTGCCTAAAGTGCTCAAAGTGCTGTATGTGCTACCTTGCGTGTCTATAATCAGGATAATACATTTCACTTAAATCTAATTAAAATAACATTATTAGCTGCCTGATGTTTCATTTATATATCACACTAATTTATGTCATCTATCTTACGTGTCTGACATACATCTTGGTATGAATACCTTGTGTTACCCCTTTATCCTGAGGTTAATAGTTTGCATGGGGGTGGCTAAGTCCATAACCACCCAGTTAGTAAAGGTGATGTAAGTCAGATATCACTCATGTTTTTGTTCGCCGGAATAGTTAAAGGGTAATACAATGATAAACATTGAGTAATGGAATTTGAACATTGAACACTAAATATTACTCATGAAGTACAAAACATAAAATATCAAATATAACATATCATAAATATACATCTCATAAAATATTAAATATTAAATATTGGTCTCTGTATGCATAAATAAATATTAAATATGCAATATAAAACATGAAACACACAATATGAAATATACTACATAAAATATAGAGTATCCTTGCGGCTCATTGAGTGATTCAATTGATTCCTGTTACTCGGTGTATATTTTGTATATTATTTGTTTGATATAATCATAGTTCTATCTCATCAATTTAAAGGCAAGTGTGTAAGTCCTCCGTTACATTTAACCCTCCTGGATGTTTGGAGTTCATCTCAAGGATGTATCTGGTTTCTAGTTTACGTAGTTTTGCTTCCCTGTTACCACCTCTTCTACTTAGGGGTACTGAGTCAATGAGAAAGTATCTTAGTTCATGACTCCTAGATCCATGATACTCCTTGAAATGTCTCGCCACTGGATACGTGTTGTCTTGATTGGTAATAGCCCTCAAATGTTGAAGAACCCGTTTGTGTGCCTGCAGCTTTGTGCTGCCTATGTATTGTAGGCCACATGGGCATAACAACACATAGACCACGTATTCAGTTTTACATGTCAACAATTTGTTAATATCATGTTGTTTTGGGCTAAAGGGGGTAGTATATTTGGTTTTGTTGATCCCCTGTTGGCATGCCTTACACGTTTTACATTTAAAAAGCCTTTATGAGTCTGAAGCCAATTACAACTCTCAATGATTTCAGGACTAGTTTTAACCAATTTATCCCTCATGCAGGGAGCCCTGCTATGAGTGATAGAGACTTTGGAAGGTAATGTTTTCCCAATTATTGGATCACTCAAAAGTAGTGGCCAGTTATGGGTAATAATACCCCGTAGTTCCTTGTCTTGACTGCTAAATTCCATAATAATTCTAAATTCGTTAGTAGAAGAGTTAATGGGAGGTGGAACTGACTGGTCTGTTGCTATCTCCAGTTTATCTTTAATCAGTTCTGTTCTACTATGTGTCATAGACTTTGTTATGGCCCCCTCAATGGTTTTTAGTGAATAACCCCTCTCACGGAACCTTGCTTTGCTTTCATTTTGGGCTTTCTTGAGAGTGTCCTCAGTGCTATTTACCCTCCTGAGTCTAAGCATTTCTCCGTAGGGAATGCTATTAATCAGGTGTCTTGGGTGAGCACTGCTGGCATGCAACGTGGAGTTGCCAGCTGTTTCCTTCCTGTATAGTTGTGTCTCAATCTGTTGATTTTTAATGTACACCTTTGTATCTAAGAAATTAACAGTTGTTTCACTTATAGTGGCAGTAAAGTGTAAATTCAGTGCATTGTCATTGATAGAGTTAATGAATCCTTCTGCTTCTTGGTGTGTGCCTCTCCAAATGACAAACAAATCATCAATATACCGTAACCATAGTCTAATGTTCTTAGTTTTGTAACTGCTATGTTCGGTAGCTAGTACCAACTCCTCCCACCAGCCCATGTGTAAACATGCATAGCTGGGGAGAAGCTGCCGCCCATAGCTACTCCCTGATTTGTTGGAAGAGCATGTTGTTAAACATAAATACATTGTGATTCAAGCAGAAGTCAACCATCTCAATTAACATTGCACTGTGTTGCTTAAATTGATCTGATCTCTTAGACATATAGTATCTTAGTGCTGTCAAACCATCACTATGTCTAATGCTTGTATACAAAGATGTAACATCAAGCGCTATCATTAAGTAACCATCCTGCCAAATGAAATCCTGCAATTTGTTCAAAAAGTCACTTGTATCCCTTACATAGGAGTCCAAGGATTGAACATACCCTTGTAGAAAGTAGTCAATGTATTGTGACGTATGTTCCAGAAGTCCATCACGTGCCGATATAATCGGTCTGCCCGGTGGATTGCATCGGTCCTTGTGGATTTTAGGAATAAAGTAAATAGATGGTGTAATCGGGTAATCATTTTTTAGAAATTTAAGTTCATCCATTGTTATTAGGCCCTGAGCTCTCCATGCTGATAGTTGAGAATAATAACATTTATACATTGCTTTGAGGTCGGTCCCTTTGCTCTTAGTTTAACAGGCTTGGTCGTTCAGTTGTAATAGGGCCTCCTTTGTGTAGTCTTCCTTTCCCCAGATAACAATGTTACCACCTTTGTCCGAATTTCTAATGACAATAGTGGGATCTTTTCCAAGTTTGTTCATCAATGTATGATACTGGGTATTGACTCTGTTCCTTTTGTTTTTGTTATTCATGATTTTGAAATTCAATTGTTTTATTTGTGTAGTCACCTGCTCATTGAAGACATCAATAGCATCTCGTGGACTAATCGGGACAAATGTAGATTTTTTTCTGAAGGGAGTTGGCATCTTAGGTTCCCATTGCATTGGTGTACTAGGGGTGACCATCATGGATTGTCCAGATATACCCTCCTGTGTACTGGACACCGATCCTTCATTCCATAGTTCCAGCAGTTCTGTCGTCAAGGGAATATCATCTATCCCTACATCTGCAGGGTGCATTGACCCTTCATAGTTGTTCTGAGATGTTTGTGCTGCTGGTGTTTCCTTGGTGAGCATCATATGATATTTCATTAATTTCAATTTTCGTATGCAACGGTAAATGTCCAGCCGTGTTTTGGCATAATTGAAATCGTTTTTTGGGCAATAGGCAAGTCCCAGATTCAGTATTTGTTCCTCAGCTTTTGTTAAATTAATTTTTGCCAGATTGATTATGGTTTTATTGGTATCCAGGTTGATGTTTATCTCTGCTTCCATCTTCCCGTTGTCTGTCTTTTGGCATTGGTGGCGTTTCCTGCTTGCCTTCCGCCTCTGCCTACGTTTGTAGTTTCTGTCACTTGAGTTCTGTTTTGTTGGTTTCTTGGGCGGAGTGTTTGCCTTCTGTCCATGCATAAAAAATTAACCTCTTGGCCTGGGGAAGGTACCTGCTGAGTAGTGCTATTGTCCCTTAGTTCTGAATCGGAGCCACTATCTGGTACTGAACTGAGGTCTGAATTAGACGCCTGTTTTGCTGTATAATTGGCTCGAGATGTGCTGGGTGTCTGTCCATCCTTTTTGTTGGTCTCTGCTCTCCTCAAGGCATCATATTTTTTTAGAAAAAGTGAAAATCTGACCCATTTCATAGTCCGTTTTGTCCCTTATGAATTTGTACGTTTTTCTTTCTTTGATTTTTTCTTCCTCCTTTTTTATACGTACTAACATATCTTTGCGCAATTTGCTTATATCTTCTGTTTGCCCACTGGCTCCAATCTCTTCATTTAGTTTGTCTATTTGCTCAAGCAGGGTAGTTCGGTCAGAGTCAGCATATTTGATCAGAAATATATATTTAGATATTATCTACTGGCGGTCGCCAGTAGATAGTTATAGTTTGGACCACGTTTCCATAGCAAAAGCATTTTTTGATGTGCTTATAACTTTGGCGTCGTGTGACGAATCTTTATGAAATTTTCCAAAAAGTTCCTCTTTTCAGGTCAGCTCCTATCCTGAAAGTTTGGGGGGGATTCGTCAAGGGGGGGCTAAGAAAAAAGGGGGATCCCAAAACATGTTTTCTCCATGCAATTGACATAGGAAACTTTAGACAAGGCTACAGGTCAAACTGCTGAACGGAATTATGCCAAATTTGGCAGGGAGAAAGGTCTTGGTCCAGAAAGCACGCTTTTGTTTAAATGGGGTAAATCTGTTCAGTAGTTTTTGAGAAATATCAAATTTTCCAGATATCGATATTTGAGAATTCTGACATCTGATTGGCTGAGGCGTTACAAGCACGAGCTTGTGGCTTATTGGCTGCGAACTGTTGAAACTAGGAAGTGTTGGCAGCCATTTTGTTATTTACAACTCTCCCTCTACAAGGCATCAGGTCCGTAGTTCTACCTCTACGAGGCAATACTAAAAATATACCGTAGCTCTGTCTGTGCAAGATACCCCTTTCACGGTCCCTCTCCCCACATCACCAGCTCGCGGCTGTGCCTTTAGAAGCCAGTCCGTCGGCTCGCAGCTGTGCGACTGCGAGCTGTCAGCCATTTTGTGACTCAGTCAGTCAGCTCGCATCTCTCCCTCTAAAAGGCATTGGATCCGTAATTCTACCTCTGTGAGGCAATACTGAAAATATCCCGCAGGTCTGTCTGTGCGAGATACTCCTTTTACGCTCCCTCCCCCGCTTTACCTCTGTGAGCCACTTCGCTAGCTCGTTTTACGCTGCCTGTCCCCACATCATCAGCTCGCGGCTATGCCTTTAGAAGCCAGTCCGTTGGGTCGCAGCTCTGTGTCTGCGAGTGGTAGGCCCGTAGTTCTAACTAAAAATATACCGCAGCTCTGTGTGTGCGATATACCGCTTTCACAGTCCCTCTCCCCACATCACCAGCTCACGGCTATACCTTTAGAAGCCAGTCCGTTAGCTCACAGCTCTGTGTGTGCAAGTCGTGGGGCCCGCAGCTGTACCTCTCTGAGCCACCTCGTTACCTCGTAGCTGTGTCTGTGCTAGCAGGCCCGTAGGCCCGTTACTCTCCCTCTCCCAGTTAGCCCGTCAGGTTGCAGCTCGGAGGGCTTGCAGCTGTATCTCTGCAAGCCAGCCCGTTAACTGATAGCTGTGTGTCTGCTAGCAGGCCTGTTGGCCCATTGGTCTCCCACTGCAAGTCAGACCACAGCTCTCCCTCTGCGAGCCAGTACGGTGCTGTGCTTTTGCGAGCCAACAGCTCGTAGGTCTCCCTCTGCGAGCTGAGCCCACGGGCCGCAGCTCTTCGTCTGCGAGCCTGACCAACGGCCAGCAGGGGTCCCTCTGCTAGCCGAACCTCAGCTGACAATCTGCGAGCCGAAATTGGGAATATAAGGTGGCTCTAAAAAGAGCCTTTGTGTTTATTAGTTGGAGCTACATGTAAGTGCGAATGCACAGCTTCAGGTTAATCAGGAAAACTCGGTTTCCTTCATCTGTGAAGTGTACTCCATCACTTCTGTAGATATCAGCCATATCAAAACGTATGTTGTTGTTGTAGATCGACCACATTCTATGGTCTCTGAGGTATGCAGACACAGCTTTGTTGACATTCTTCCTAGATTTTTCAATCTTATGACAAAATTGGTTTGACCATTTCCACTTCTGTCTTTGGCATATATTGGAATATACAAAGACAGTTTGAGGCAAAAGTAACATCAATTGTCCAAAGGTGTCCTTCATAAGCATTTCCAAACCTACCCCAGTCAATGTGCCTAGATCGTTACCACCACAGTGCACAATCATGAGATCAGGGTGTTGGAGATGCAAACAGGTTTTAACCAAAGGGAGCAATTGGTGCCACTTCAATCCTCTCTGTGCAAACCATTTAATGTGCACATTTTGTAAACCTAGGTCTAAGTCAATACGTCTCTGTTCTGCATACCTCTTGCACCAGAAAACATAGCTATGTCCTACAATCCACACTAGCATTTTGAAGGTATGGCTAGAAGATATAGATAAATGTCTGTAGCTCATGCACTGCATTCGTAGAATGAGAGATATGTTTAAAAATGGGGAAGAACTTTTTTTTACATACAAAACCTTAACCGATTGGGAGATGAAATGTATTGTGTCCTAAAAAGTAGGGTGTATATTAGTTTTGATGAAAAGCATCTTTGTGATTGGTTAATAAAAAAGCAGTTTATACGTGGAGTACATATTATAGGATGAAATTTGCTCAGCTCAACCACACCTGCTAATTGTATTTGGAAGGTGCAGTTCAAACTTGAAAGAATGGTGAACTTTTGACCTCCACGTGCCGTTAAATGTTGGAGAAAATGTTGCAAAAAATATATCAGTTGGTTTAAAAAAATGATGAACTTTTAACCTGCACGTGTTGTAGAATGTTCTAGAAAGTGTTGATACAATACGTTGAACTTTTCACCTGTATGTGTCCTTAAAAAAAGTGTTTATATGGAAATTTCAAAAATAACCAATAAAGAAAGATTTTGCAATCGAAAAAAAAAGGAACTATTCTGATTTGTTCTTTACATGTATTTATGTGTGGAGCAACAGGGAAATTGTGCCATTACTGATTCCATTCTTGATGAAAGCAGTGCATTACATGTACTGTGTGACAAGAAAAGAATTGCATTCGTTTGTGAGATTTGAAGTCTGCATACCAACTCCGAAGGTAAATTAGAAATTAAGAAGGTGTGTTATGTGTTTTGTAGTAGTGGTTAAGTATTTGAGACGATATTTTTAACTTTACAAGTATTTTTTATTTCTAAATAACATAGTGTTAGTAAAGTCTGGTGTTTTATTGGTTCTAAAATATGCATAATGTGTAACTAGTTGTTAAACAAGTACTTTATATATGTTTAGGAGTTTTCGCAAAGAAAAAGTGTAAGATCTGTGGGCCGTATTCTCAAGATGTAGCGATAACATTATCGCCACTTTAGCGGCAGTTTCCTGCCGCTAAAGCGGTGATAATGTTATCGCCATTCTTGTGAATATAGCCCTGTATGGGTTTGGAAATTCCAAGTAGCGTTAATTTCGATTTGTATATCTATTCCGGCGAGATAAACAGAATGTCGCTCGTTAGGAAATTATGCTCAGTCTGGAAATAGTGGAGAAGGGTCACAGTAGAAAATTCATGTGTTATTAAATTAACAGAGATGAAAAAAGAAGAAGAAATGTTATGTGCACAGTTTGTGGTCTCATTTTTTACACTGAGAGGTAGATTTCAATGTCAGTCAAGGCTGGTGTGGTACTGCGAGGCTTTGCATTTGGGTGTTCTTAGGAAATCTAAGTTGTTAGGGAGCGTTTCTTCAGAAGTCCTTTTTGTTACATATGTGAGAGATAAAAAATAAATGAAAATGTTCTTTGTATATTTTCTGTTCGATTTTGTTCACAGTGGTAAAGTAAATGTGATTATTAGTGATAGTAATTCTCACGGTGTGTTCCTCTGCTGAATATACGCAGGCGTTTAAGTGGTCCGGGTGTTATTAGTAGTAGGCTCCGCCACCCCTTTAAGAGGGCCGCCAATTTTTTCATCCCAGTTAAAGGTGTTAATATACGTATAGTAAATGGACGATACATAAAAAGTTTGGAATTATACCTTCATTTACTCTGTCTACCTTGCAGCACCATTTTGTGCCCCCAGCAGTACTGTTTATAAAAATAATCTAATACAGCTTTTTGTATTATAAGAATAGCACTTATAAGTTTATTGGCATATTGGTAGAATTTGTACTATATAAAGAATGTTGCAATCAGTTTCAATGGTATAAAAATGCACTGTATTATGTAGGAAATATTACATATGCATAGGTTGTGATGTCATTTTTTACTGTAAGGTACATTTGAGTATAAGTGAAAACAGGTGATATACTGCGAACCCGTTCAGACTGTGCACAGATTACATAGAGAGTAAATGGACAAAGTAAACTTGCACATTGCTTTGTGTATGTATGCATAGTTTGAATCATTTGATGATACTTTAAGCCATAATCTAAACCCTATTTCTGCTTTACAATTCTGTACAGTGTGCAGTGTTAGTAGTTAGTGACTAGATGCTGGTAAAGGTATTATTTATTGCTCGTTCTGTATCGAAATAAAGGTGAAGAGGGCGTTTCTTTACAAGAGATATTTTATAAATGTGTGAGATAAAAACAATTAAAAATGTTCTTAGTGAATTTTCTATACGATTTTTTCACACTAGTAAACTAACTGTGATTATAAGTGATGAAAATTGTTAGGGTGTGTCTCTGTGCTGAATATACGCAGTACTTTAAGTGGACTGGGTGTTACCGGTGCTGAACACTGCTACCCCTTTTAGACACCCGCATTTTTTTCATCCCACTTAAAACCCTCAATATACGTATATTAAAGGAAGGGTACAATAAAAGTTTAGGGATTACACCTCCGTTTCCTCTCCTCATGTGTCATCCCCATTTTGTGCAACAAACAGTAGTGTTTAGAAAAATTAAGTAAGAGAGCTTTATTTAGTATGAAAATAGCACTTATACCTTTATTAGCATGTTCATGGGATCTGTAGTGTAAAGAAAAGGTCGTAATCAGTTTCAATGGTACAAAAGTGACGTAACATATGTTTGAAAGATTACATGGTTTTAGGAGTAAGGTATAGAGGTAACAAATAAGCAGTATAGTTTGTTATGTTTAAAGTAGTATGTAGTTTTGTAAATCAGATACGGCGTTGATTTGTGCAGCACACAGTACACCCACAATGACCCTGGAACATGTCCCTGAATGCCTTGGCACACTGCAGCACACATCCAAACGCCAAGTAGGCCCCCATCCACGATGTGGATAGAGTGCCCTCCCCCCTATCACCAATATCACAACCTACCCTTGCACATATGCTGAATCCAGCAAACCAGCAGATCCGTGACCCACACTTACTATGCAAGTAACACTGCATTTCGGATAGCATAGGAGCTGCGCAAAGAAAATGACATGGCCCAGGAAGTGAGATGGACGGAGCCAAGTGCGGATCACATCCTCAAAGGAGCAGGTCACACTCCGACGTGTCCGCGTGCAACCACAACCCATGCCTTACAATACACGCAGTAGACCAACAATGCACCATGCCACAAAATAAGTCCGCAAGCACACATCACCCAAGTGAAAAGCAAAACAGGCCCCGAAAAGCACACAATCCAAAGGCACCCTGTCTGAAGGGGAGAAGGCTACACGAAATCAGAGGTGCAGGGGCAATTCCCCCACAATGCAGCCCACACACATAGCAATCACAGAACATCAGCAATCAAGGCAATGTGGTACAAAACTCCCCTCATACGCGTTCTGTGACCGATGTGTATGGCGGGGTGATGGCTGCATGGCTGTGTGCCCTTGACACATCAGACTGCGTAGGTGATGGGGCTGCATCAGATGTCGACCAGCACCTATGCAAAAACAATGTCTGGCTCACAGAGGCAGAGCTTGCCAAAGGGATACACCCCCATTGCACATGCGACAGTCAGTTCTTCCCTGTGTTGGGACGAGACTCATTGTGGCACACGAGTGGACAATCTTTACAACACACCTCACAGTTAGACACCAGTGGAGTGGCATAGGCTTTATTGGCATGTGCGTGTCAGTACGGATGAGGCAACGGCCACAATAGGCATGGACATGCTTAAGACACTTACACGCAGCATGGGTACATGTCGAGGGGCAGATGATGTTGGGGCTCAAATGGACAATATTGATCACATATGGCAACGCTCACAGCCCACCTTGCCTTGCTGGACGAGTCATGTGTTGTTTGGCGTCTGCACAGTGCCCCGTGTGAGGGGGCACGACTGACTGTACGTGGGGTCTGCATGGTGCTCTGCCTCCGAGGTGCGGCAATTGTCTGCTCTGCCGACAGTGATCAGGTGTGAAGGTCCGACAGGTTCGCATGTCGTGCTACATCGCCATGTGTGTGCTCTCACCCAGCAGTGTGTCCCAATTGGCAACGTTGCGAAACTATGCTGTGTTGCTCGGACCATGGACCTGCGTCGCCTTGGACAGGTGTGTGTGCACATGCGTTATTCCACGCACATGCATCCAGAGCCCGACCGACGGGAGACGTGTGCTCTGTTTTGGTGGGATATGTGAGCAATCCCCACTGTGCAACAAGTTGTTGGGCCATGTGCTGTGGGTGCCAATAGGATGTGGCTGCAGGTATGTAGTAACTAGTCCATGAATGCCCGTGCAGCTTCATGTGCAATGTGTTCCAATAGTACGTCGTTGTCGTGTTCAAGGAATACCAGGGTGAGCCACTCCATTAGGTGGTCTGGGCAGGTGTGCTCAGCCCACGCCATGTCACCTATCCGCAACACAGCCCAATAGGGAAGCGCCTCAATGTGGTCACTGCAGATGAGAAATTGTGCCATCTCCCATGCACAACTACCAATACATACGCAGTATGTCAAGGCATCCCATGCACGACTGTCTCGGTTACACTCCTGTTCATGATCCAACAGGGGGTGCAAACACAAGTCATAGTCCAATTCATCAACAGTTGTGTTGGATAGGCAGAGATCCATGGGACACTCGAATGTGCATGTTCGGCAGTGGAACCAGGGCTAGACGCAGGTGACGTGGGCAATGCGGAAGCTGAGCCTGTAACTGATCCGCAGCATTGCCAGTGGCAGTGCACCCAGTAAATGCAGCATACGTGCACGGTACTGTTCCACGTGATGGGTGTTGTGCATGTGCCCGGTATGGCCTGCCATTGCGTTGGTGCATCTCGTGAACAGGCACTCTTCTGGACTGCGGCTGTTGTGTGGAGGATATGCCACAGCTCTGAGCATTAATTTGAATGTGTGTGCAACGTTGTGGGACATGGGTTGCTGTTTCTGTGGGTGTCAAGGCCTTCCCATGTGGGGGTACCACAGGCAGGGGCTTCTATGTGTGGGCTGTGGATAAGTCGGATGGTTTATTTGCAGAATGCGTGGTGTGGGAGTCATCCCCATCTGCCATTGTATCTCTATCAGGGTGTTCCAGGCGCGTTCGGGACCAAGGTCAGAGGTGCAGGTGTCCTCCCGGCTTCTGCATTGGGACAATGGTGCTTTCATCCCTGATGTTTGTCTCACTACTACTTTCGTTTTGGGAATGTGATGTGGCTTTGGCGCTGAGATTGGGACACGGCCTTGGGCTCATGGTGTACGGATGGCGATGCACACACATATGTTGGCATGTGGAGCCAGGTGCCCGTGCGTCCTTGCGCTGCTTGTGCTATCTCACTCCGTCTCTCTCACTCGCTCTCTCCCTCTGTTTCGTTTGTTCCGTGCATGGCACACCATCTTGTCTTGGATTTGGTCTACCGGGCTGTGTGCTACGGATTGTCCAGTGGGAGCAGCTAGGACTCATCCTAGGGGTTGTTTCTGCTTTTGTTTGTGTGGTGTTTTGTGTTGGTGGTTGCATTGCTGTATGACTGATTCTCCATTTTCTGGTCATGCATGTATGTTTATTTTGCTGCTTGTGCGACATGAGGCAAGATGTTTGTTTTGGGGTTGGTGGTGTTGGTGTGCAATTTCGTAGTCCGGTGTTGGGGGTGGTGCCGGGGGTTGGGGGTGTTCCGGGTGTGGGATGGGGTCCTGGGGTGTTGGCGGTGGGTGTTGTGGCCCTGTTGGGTGTCCGGCCGCATGATGAGTTGCTCCATGGCATCTGTTGCCCTTCGGAAGTGGCCCTGGGCTGTGCTCCCTTTGTGGTGCTGGCTGCCGTCCAACTTTACACCAGGTCAGAGCAGGTGTAAATTTCCTGGTGCTAACGCGCCTTATCGCCGGTTCTGTGTTTTTATCGCGGATGTGGCTGGTCATTGTGAATGTTGAGGTGTGCTGTTGTCTTGGCTTTTGTCACGGGAACGCCTACTCTGCATCTCATTAGCGATATTTGCGAGGGTCCTCTGTGGCGATGTTTTTTGAGGCTGCTATCGCGGGTATACTGGTGCTGTGGGCTGTTAACACCGGCTTGTGAATGGGGGGGTATATTTATCATGAGATTGGCTGCGATAAAGTGCCGTTAATTCAGCAATGGCTCCTTGTGAGTATGTCCCTTAATCTTTCCCCCCTCTCCATCTCCATGTCGGTGGTTTTTGTTGCTGTCTAACAGTTGATCTGTACTTGTTTATGTACATCCACAATGAAATGTAAGCCTGT
This sequence comes from Calotriton arnoldi, assembly GCA_963921515.1. Taxonomy (NCBI): domain Eukaryota; kingdom Metazoa; phylum Chordata; class Amphibia; order Caudata; family Salamandridae; genus Calotriton; species Calotriton arnoldi. The sequence continues at coordinate 270,989 of CAWUFW010016658.1, read as the reverse complement.
ACCATACTTTTGCTAATATGGTGCAGTGTTATGCTTGCTAAGTTGCCGATAGAAGTGTTAAACTAATAAGGGTAACGTTTACATGTGCCATTTAGTTGAGAATATCACTCTAAGCATACAGATAACAATTTTACAAAATAGTATCTACAAAGTTATCTGTAGTGGGTTGCAGAGGAAGTGGCGTGGGACGGTGGGGTGCATGGCGCGGGGGGGTGGGGCGGGGGGGCGAGGGGAAAAGTAGGAGGTAGTGGAGTCACATATAAAATGGGAAGGTGAATCTAAATAATTCAATAAATACATGCTGTATGTCGGATGACACTACCTGCCACCCTACTGTTCCCTTATTCCGCTCCAGTACCATGCAGCATTTCCTCTGCAAGCCGCCACTGGAACTTATATAATTGTATGTGATTATTTTGACATATTGAACAGATATAACAAATAATTGAAACTTTTTTTCATTTGCAGAAAATTATTTTGTTTGGATTAAAAATTGAAAATACCTAGAAGAACTGAAAAAAAGGAAAAACAAAAGGCAATCTACTTAAAGAAAAGTCAAAAATGTGCATTAGAAGAAAATCAGAGTACTACAAAAATAGTTTCTTCTGGTAAAACACTGGACAATTTCTAAAAAAGTACTACGAACATTTAATGAAAATAACATTGCACAAAGGAAAAATAAAAAATTTCAAGTAAAGAGAAGCAGACTTCGACTTCAAATTGCAAGAAAAAAAAACATGATAAGGAAAGAGTATTTGTTACCCGTAGACAAAAACAATTTCAAGAAATTCGTCAAAGAGTTTTTTGAAATAGAATAATTCAGAATTTAATAAAAGGATGCCGCAAATATAGAAAAAGAAAGTGCTGCAATTGAAACAGAAACAGCATGTTGAAAGCATAGTGGATACTGCTTTTAAGTTAAAAAAAAAATATTCATTTTCATTTTGAAGAGGATGAAAGTGTTGGATAAAACAATGAAGATTCTGAAAGACAAAAGTAAAAAAAAGACGTGTGAACAGAAGCAACTTTTGTAAAATCTTCAGTGGAAAATGGAAACATACATCTAATAGTGAACCTTTTTAATGAAGAGAGTTACTTCCAAGAAAATAGTTTACCATTTGTAGTTGATACTGGAGGTCGTTGCTACGAAGTTCAGAATGGTTGTCCTGTTGCAAAAGAGGAAATGGTTACTATTAGTGCAGAACAGTTAATAGCTGAAGAAGTGCAAGGGAAACTCACACAAGCTCCTGTGTATAAGTGGGGTTGTAGCAGTATTTGTAGTATTCAACAGGAATCTATTGATATAATGCGAAATTTGTTACAAGAATATACACAGAAAAGTGTAAAACAGAAGATTAGGTTGTTACAAACACTTGATCCTTGTAATGTAAGAAAATATACTGAGAAACATGGGCATTCTCTGGCTTGTCTTTCAAGAAAAGTGTGTAAAAGTGTTTTTCATCACTTAAGGATGTTAGCAGTACACCATTCAGAAATGCGGAAGTTTGTAAGGAAACTGTACTATGTAAAAGTCCTGCATTATGTTTAGGTGGACTAAATACAGCTCTTTACACTGTTCTTTATCAGATGTACAAAAAAAGTGTGATGATATTCAGTTCCGATATTTTGGTTCAGAAGAGCAGTGTATAGAAAGTGAAAGTTTGACAATTACAGATGTTGAAGAAGATGGGAAAGTGATTATAATTGATCAGTTTGAAGAAGAAATTGGAAAGTTTAACATAGTGTGCTCTCAAATTCCAAACTATGTTTGTGTTTGTTGTTGACGTACTAATTATAAAATTCAAACTAGGAATGTTGATTTGTATTTGAAATCTAAAAGAAGAATAATGATAAATGGAAAGAATTTGCAACTTACTTGTTAGTGGAAAGTCAATTTGAGTTAGGCAGTGATCAACGTATTTGTAAATATTAATATAACAAATTAGAAGAGAACAAAATGCCCGCTAGAGCAGTACATAATAAGTTAGAACTAGTAGCTATTCCGGAGGAACTGGCAGATTTGAATACATATGAGTCAGTTCTAATTCAATCTGTTCATCCATTTCAAACTATAATTCGCATGGAGCCTAAAACAGGTAAACTGCCACCAACAGACTTACAAAGAGGGCTGAAAGTAAGAGTAGTGTACTTACCTTTGGATTTTAAGAAAAATATTGAAATTGTTGGTGGAGACAAAGATGAAAATGAAGCAGTAGTCATTCTAGTAAATGGAGTACCAACAAAGAGTCGGAAAATATGGCAAGAATTTGTGGATGTTAAAAACTTCAAAAGGCTACGTTATATCTTGTGGAGAATAATATTTATTATAAAAGTGTAAATGTGGAACAACAGGTAATAAGTTTGGAAGATGAATCTGAAATTTCAAGTGGTGAAATAGAGAAAGTGGAGAAGTCAAGGAGTGAAGATATTTATGAACATTACACAATATGTCCTCTACATTCAAAAGAAGTAATAGGAAACAGTATTGAGTTATTTCAATTGAAAAAGCAAAGGGAACTCCAATGAGTGTATGGGAGAAAAGCTTAGAAGCTCGTTGTTTTCCACAGCTGTTTCCTACTGGAGAAGGTGGACGATATGATGACCGACCTGTACGTATTCCAGCTTCAGAATATCGCTCAACAAGATTATACTCTGAAGATCCTAGATTCCGGCAATGTATACCATATATATTTCACCTTTTGTTTGAAAGTGATCTGTCTTCTCTGTCCTATGTAGTGAACCACATACTGAAAACTGGAGTTCATCAATCACTTCTTTCAGCGAAAGAATTTGTGGAGAAAGTTCAAGAAACAGATGAAAATTTAGAAGCACAGTTAATTAATTTGATGGCATGTCAACGAGGAACAAATGAGTATTGGTATCGTCGTCATGGAGAACTGAAGTGTATGTTATGAAACTTAGGTACACCAACATGGTTTGTGACACTTAGCTGTGCAGAGTATGCATGGGAAGATTTGCTTGAATCTCTACGAGAAGTAAATTCCAATATAAAGAATGTTGAAATGAAGACACCTGGAGAACTGTGTTCTTTGGATCCTGTAAATGTGTGCAGATATTTTAATATATGTTTCAAGCTATCATGTCTTTCATCTGCAATAAAAAGAATCCACCTCTTGGAGAAGTTACCGATTTCTTTTGGAGAAAGGAGTACCAAGCGAGAGGTGCTCCTCATATACATATGCTATTGTGGATCAAGGATGCACTCTAAATTTGGAACTGATTCAGATGAAATAGTATTGTCTTTCATTGAACAGTATGTGACATGTGAGATTCCAAGAGAAGGAGGAGATAGAAGCTTGAGACAGCAAGTTTTACATTTCCAAAGTCACCGTTATGGAAAGTACTGCCGACAAAAATACAAGTCTAAAGGAAAATTTTATACCAAGTGTTGGTTTGGATTTCCACGTCCAGTAATTTCTAAAGGAAGAGTAAATTCTTTTTTTCTTCTGTAAGGAACACAATAACTCGCAAATCTCCAAAGAATACCTACAACTTGAAAAGAACAGAACTGTCAAAGTATATTAATGACTACAATCCGGTTATTTTAAAAATGTGGAATGCAAAGATGGACATCCAGTATGTTGCAGACAACTCAATTGCTGTTGCACGCTACGTTACATCATATATAACGAAATCAGAAAAAACCGAGATGAAACAAATGTGGGAAGAAATTGCACAAGAGAAAAGCCTTAGCAAAAAATTGTACAGCTTTACTTTGAAAATGCTTTCCCACAGAGAAATTGGATCGTATGAATGTTCAGACTGCTTGTCCTCTTCAAGTTTATATTCAAAATCACGAGGGATCATTTGGGTAAGTTTAGGTCTTTCCTGCTCACGAAATAGAGTGTTGAAATCATTAGAAGAAATTGAATACTTAGCAGCAAATGAACCAGACAGTACAGAAATTCTTAAAATTAATATGTTGGATACATACTATCCGAAAAGGAGTCGACATCTGGAACAGCTATGTCTGTATGAAGTACTTCGACATTACAGCTTCAAAAGAAATGTTAAACAGAATTTAAAACAAGGAAAATATGCAGTACTTGGATGTTATGGATGTTTAGTAAAACACACAAAAGGTAACCTTATCACCCACAAGAAACTCAGTTGTGAAACTCCAGACAAGCAAGAATTTTACTATTTAGCACTTCTCCAACTGTTCAAACCATGGCGTACCGAAAGTGAATTACTTGGAGATTTTGACTGCTACGAAGATTCTTTTAATGCATGTAAAGATAGCATTGCATGTTCAATTTTTCCTACATATTTAAAAATGTTGAATGATGAAGTTGAACAGGAAAAGACTATTACAGCTGAAGTTGCAAATGAAAGTTCTCAAGAGAGTCAAAGTTCTGGTCAATGTAGTCAAGATCCACTTGGACAACCAATAGTGGAAAATGAAGCAGCGATTGCTACGCATGAAGTGGAAATTGCAATGCAACAAGCACAAGAGGAGAATATTACATTGGAAAAGTTAGAAGAACAAGTAAATATTGAACAGAAAGAAATATATGTACAAGTGAAAGAACAGATAGAACATGGTTTGTTGCATGAAAAAAGAATGTGTATGTTCATCATTTAAACCTATTCTGATGTACATCAGTGGTCAAGCTGGAACGGATAACATTTTTAATTAAAGTTTTGACCAGTTATCTTAAAAACTACTGGTTCACATTTATCTTGTGTAGTAACAGCTCCAACTGGATTAGCTGCGCACAATGTTAAAGGAATTACTTTGCATAGATTACTAATGTTACCAGTTGAGCATGATAATAAATTAGAATATCAGAAGTTGTCTGGAGAAGCTTCTAAGAAGTGTCAAGAGTGCTGAAAAAGATGAAACTTTTAATTATTGATGAGGTGAGCATGGTCTCAAACTTAATGCTTGCTTTCATGCATTTAAGAATGCAACAGGTATTAAAAACAGATTACGACTTTCTCTTTGGAGGAAAACTTTTAATTGTATTTGGAGATCTGCTACAACTAACTCCTGTAAAAGGAGAACCAGTCTTTAAAACTCTTCTACATGAAGACACTAGGAAATCTTTGGGAAGTATTGGAAATGTGAATCTCTGGGTAAAATTTGAATATGAAGAACTCACTCAGAATATGCGACAAGCAAGTGATGAAGATTATGGAAATATTCGGAAAGATGTAAGAATTGGTGTTCTAAGCAAACATGGTAAACAAGCTTTACAAAGTCGTCTACTCAAGAACTTGTTTACAACTGAAAACACACCAGCAGGAGTACTGTACAAGAACATTGCAGAAAAAAGTCAATACTTTGCTTAATGCCTACACTGGAAGAGTGTTATACATTTAATCAAGAGCTTCTGAAATTGTAAAATCAAGAAATAGTTCACATTAAAGCTATTGATAAAATCGAGCATCAAGGAATAACAATTCTTCTTTCAAATAAACTACAGACTAAATTGGATTCTTTGGAAAAGTCTGTATCAAAAACTGCTGGCTTAGAATTTTTTTAGATGTATGTATAAACTGTCAGGTAATTTTGAGGCGTAATTTGAATATAGAACAAGGTTTAGTGAATGGAGCAATAGGAAAAGTTGTTGAATTTGTAAAATATCAAAACAGAAATGCAATTCTATTCTTGAAAATTAAATCTGATCAGATTGCAGAGGTGAAACAAATTGGGCGTTGTGCTGAACATTTTTTGCTGGTAAAAGACTTGTATGTTCGTAGAAAACAGTTTCCTTTCGGTTTAGCATATGCAATAACCATTCATAAATGTCAAGGTTTAAGTGTAGATAATGCTTTAGTAAATGTTGGAAGAACTGTGTTTAAAGAGGGAATGGCATACGTTGCATTATCTCGAGTTAGAACATTGTCTGGTTTGTATTTAATTGATTTCGATGAAAACAAGGATAGTGCTGATGTAAATTGTGTAAGAGAATATAATCGTTTAAGAAGACTTTATGCACCAACTTTAGGTGAATATCCTATTTATGAAAAAACGTGCTGTGTGTTCAAAACGCAAACATGTTGATGAATCAAGTGTGGTTGAAAAGCAGAAAAAAATTCAAGAGAAAAGAAAAGATGCAAAAAAACAGAACCTAGAAACAAGTGATGATGTTGTGGGATACCAATTAGAAAATGCTTCTGGTGTCAACTGCTATGGTAATGTTATTCTAAACATTATTTTTTATCTAGAAGATCTGTATGGTGAAATTATGGCAAGTCAGGAAAAAAGATTATGTTCTGCACTTTATACTTTATTTGAACAATTGAGAACTGACAGAAGTAATATCCATACTGCTTCTGGTATTCGACAACTGTTGGACACATGTACTGGATCTTTAACGTTCAGTCCTAATATACAACAAGATGCACAAGAGTTTCTGATGGTTATGCTTGGAGTATTAGAAGATGAAGGAATCCAGATTGAGAGTTTATTTGGACTCAGTTACAAATGGGATCACAAATGTGAACAGTGTTCAATAACTTCTAGTACTATAGTTGACAGAGAACGATTTCTATATTTAACAATACCTGACTGCAAATCTGTACCTTTTCCGAAATTAGTAAAAGAAGCAAATCATGATATGAAATGTTCTCGTTGTCAATCAGAAATGTTATCTACATTATGCCTAGAAAGATATGGAAAATATGTAATTTTAATGCTACAACGCTGTAGAACAAATGGAAGAAAAGTGGAAACGAAAATTAAAAATGTTGTTGCTAGTCAAGTATCTATTTCTGGAAGAACATTCGCAACACTGGCTATTGTTTTCCATGCTGGAGCTACTACCACATGTGGACATTATACTGTATATTTAAAATGTAATAATGGTTGGAGTCACTGCAACGATACACAATTGGAAATAAAATTGAGATTGCCTTATGAATTACACAACTCATACTTGATATTTCTTAAGCAAAAATTTTAGATACATTATTCGGCCTAGAGGGAAAATGGGAAGATGCTTTAAGGAATTTATACTGGATGATTTCGAGAAAAAATTCTACACATTATTTGGCCTTGGGGAAAAATGTGAACAGAAACTACAGAGTAAAGGTAAGATTTAAAAATTGGAAATAGTATTGCATGTGTTATTTGTGTTGATTTCGTATTGTGGTTGCAAGAATTAGTCATTTGTTTTTTTAACAATCTAGTTGATTATTTTTTTTCCCAGCTGTTTATGATGATACTACACTGACATCACTGTGAATAGTGAAGTTAAGTAGAATCTGAAAACAGCAGAAAAAGGGACAAAAATATGTTTTCAAAATGTTAAATTATGTTGTATTATTTGATAAGTAACACTGTAATTTCTGAAATATATTACATTACACAGTTTTACAGTTTATTTTCTTTTCTGTAGTGGAAAAGTTAGAAAAACAGTACTAATGACAAATAGCAGAATAGTAGTTTAATATTTAAAAACCTTAGAAATTCACTGAAAAACCATAGGTTTTACAGACGTTATAGTTAGAAATTAGCATTTAAAAAACCTTAGAAATTCACTGAAAAAACCATAGGTTTTACAGACGTTATAGTTAGAAATTAGCATTTAAAAAACCTTTGAAATTCACTGAAAAAACATAGGTTTCAGGGACGTTATAGTTAGTTGGACATTTCACTCATACAAAACCATAGAAATTCTACCGTTATAGTTAGTTCAGCTGACTATAACTCGTGCCCTCGCAATGCACTGCTGATGACGTCACATATTACATCATTCATGACATGGTCAGTGACATCACTGATGACATCACTGATGACATCTCAAATGACATCACTGATGACATCACTGATGACATCATCCAGTGACTGTGTGTTTCTGTAAAATTTGAGTACCTGTATGGATGCTTGAGTGTCTGTGTGGGTGGGTGGGTGGTGTGTGAGTCCCTGGTAGGATGTGTGAGTGGGTGATTCACTAAGTATATGGGTTCAAGAGTGCAACTGTGAGGGGCTGTATGAGTGGGTGAGTGTGTGTATGGCTGTGTTGGTGAGTGAATGGATGTCTCAGTGGTACATGTGTGAGTAACGACATATGTGAAAGGCAGTATATGTGAGTGTTGGAGTATATAAGTGACTATATGTGAGAGTGAGTGATTGTGAGAGTGGCTGTATGGATGAGTGTGTGCTTGTGACAGTGATTGTATATGGTAGTAAGTTATCTGTATGAATAAGTTAGGTGGTGTGTGTGTATAACTGTATAGGTGAGTAAATGGGAGTGTGATTGATTCTTTGCATGACTAACTAGGTGTGTGAGTAACTCTATGGGTGAGTGGCAGTGTGTGAGTGTATGGGTGTATGACTGCTTATGATAGTGGCTGTATTGATGAGTGACTGCATGTATGAGTGACTGTATGGGTGAGTGAGTGGATGTATGTGTAGATCTAGGAATAAGTGAGTGGGTATGTACTAACTGGTATTGGTGTGTCTATGGGTTCGAGTATGGCATTCTGTATTTTAGAGTGGGCGTATCAAAGGTTATATTAGGGTGTGAGGAGGTGCATCAGATGATCACATGGATGATGTCATCAGTGATGTCATCAGTCATGTCATTTGAGATGTCATCAGTGATGTCACTGACCATGTCATGAGTGATGTAATATGTGACGTCATCAGCAGTGCATTGCGTGGCGCGAGTTATAGTTAGCTCAACTAACTATAACGGCAGAATTTCTCTGGTTTTGTACAAGTGAAATGTCCAACTAACTATAACGTCCCTGAAACCTATGATTTTTTCAGTGAATTTCAAAGGTTTTTAAATGCTTATTTCTAACTATAACGTCTCTGAAACCTATGGTTTTTTCAGTGAATTTCAAAGATTTTTTAAATGCTAATTTCTAACTATAACGTAACGGAAACCTATGGTTTTTCAGTGAATTTCTAAGGTTTTTTAAATACTAATTCCTAACCATAATGTCCAAAAATCGCCTTTTCTACATTTTTAAGCTTTTATAAAAATAATGTGATGTTTTATCCTTTTTAAAATATGCATTGACATTTTTTTTTTTTTTAAACTGAGATTCGCTTACCGATCGTGTACTGGTCATGGTGGGTGCGTGAATCCAAGAATTGAGCCGCCATATTGGTTAAGTCATGCACGATACACGTACGGTATGCGAAGGGTGCGCGGTTCTCATTTTTCAATAATTTTAAATATATGATATATACTATAAATTTATTAAATCAATCGTATACGCTTTATTGCATGAGTTTTAAAAGTAATATTTACTTAAATAATATGGATGTTAAATGTCTTATAATAAAGTTACGGGAGCTGCGACGGTCCCGCGCAACCTCACATACGTATTTCCGGGGGTCGCGCCAGGTGCACGAATCCACCGCAAGTTATTTTTTTTAAATGTATATGTATATAACTTTATTATATATATTATACCAAGAGATTAATATACACAATTGTAAATATCATATATTTGTAACTGGAATAAAGATACATGATTGATAAATATTTTTGATTGATATATATTTTTAGGGAATCGCGCCGAGTGCACGCTGGTTGCGCGTCGGGTGCGCTAATCCCATGTGATTTCAAAAGAAAGCATTTAATTGGTTAAGAAGCTCTTTATTCTAGAACTTACAGGACCCCACCCACATTTTTCATTCTTCCAAGAACATCTTCAGGAGACACAGCTTTTGTGTTTTCTGCTCTTGTTTGCATTTTTTGGGTGTTTTTTTTAAGCACTGCTAAACTGACATCTTCTAATCCACCTCAGAACATCTTTGGAGAAGAAGATGATTTGGAAGAACCTACCAAACAGCGCAAGGAGAGTGTCGTTTGGGCCTTTTTTTCCATTCCGCCCGGCGATAAGAAAGTTAATGCAAGAACGGTGACCTGCACTTTGTGTCAAAGGATCTTATCTTGGGGCTCCGAGAAGAAATACTCGTGTGGAACTTCATCCATGATGAAGCACCTGCAAACTATCCACCCACATCATCTAGCGCGAGAACAAAATCGTCGCAAACTTGAACATCAATCACAGCAAGATGATGAGGTCGCAGGGCCTAGCACCTCGGCAGGTTCTTCTGCATCAACCCAAGGACACAATATTAGACCAGAGTTTGCTGGATTTGAACAACGCAGCATTAAATGCAAAATAGTTATTTGCTATGGGGAGCAATCTGTAGAGGCTATTGTTGTTGAAGCAAGAAACCACCATTGTTAATTTTTTTTTTTGCAATGATTTTTTAATTGCAAAATGTTAGAGAAAGTTTTCTCAGTTCATTCTGTTAATTTTTTCATTTTTTTAAAAAAAACACCAAAAAAATGCAAAAGAGTTTAAAAAACACAAAAAAAATTTAAAGAAAAAAATGGTTCTTGTTAGAACTGCCTATTTGGTTAAAAATAGATTGCGGCAAGTGTAATATATGCAGGAGTGCATGGGTAGAGCATGAGTGATTGCATGAGTGCATGGGTAGTGCCTGGGTAATTGGAGGAGTGCATGTGTACTGCCTGAGTGAATTCATGAGTGCAGGGGTAGTGCCTGAGTACATGGATGAGTGCATGGGTAATGCCTGGGTGATTGCATGACTGCATCTGTAGTGCCTGGGTGATTGGAGGAGTGCATGGGTACTGCCTGGGTGATTGCATGAGTGCAGGGATAGTACCTGAGGGCATGGATGAGTGCATGCGTAGTATTTGAGAGAATGGATAACTGCATGGATAGTGCCTGTGTGATTGCATGAGTGCATGGGTAGTGTCTGGGTGATTGGAGGAGTGCAGGTGTACTGCCTGAGTAAATGCAAGAGTGTATCGGTAGTGCCTGAGTGCATGGATGAGTGCATGGGTAGTGCCTGGGTGATTGCATGAGTGCATGAGTAGTGCCTGAGTGATTGAAGGAGTGCATGGGTAGTGACTGGGTGATTGCATGAGTGCAGGGATAGTGCCTGAGGGCATGGATGAGTGTATAGTTAGTATTTGAGAGAATGGATGAGTGCATGGGTAATGCCTGGGTGATTGCATGAGTGCATGGCTACTGCATGGGTGATTGGAGGAGTGCATGTGTAGTGCCTGAGTGAATGCAAGAGTGCAGGGATAGTGCCTGAGTGCATGGATGAGTGCATAGGAAGTGCCTGGGCGATTGCATGAGTGCATGGGTAGTGCCTGAGCGATTGAAAGAGTACATGGGTAGTACCTGTGTGATTGGATGAGTGCAGGGGAAGTGCCTGAGGGCATGGATGAGTGTATAGTTAGTATTTGAGAGAATGGATGAGTGCATGGGTAATGCCTGGGTGATTGCATGAGAAAATGGCTACTGCCAGAGTGATTGGAGGAGTGCATGTGTACGCATGAGTGAATGTGAGCACGCAAGGGTAGTGCCTGAGTGCATGCATGAGTGCATGGGTACTGCCTTGGTGATTGCATGAGTGTATGGGTAGTGTCTAGGTGATTGGAAGAGTGTATGTGTACTGCCTCAGTGAATGCAAGAGTACAGGGGTAGTGCATGAATGAGTGCATGGGTACTGCCTGAGTGATTGGAGGAGTGTATGGGTAGAGCCTTGGTGATTGCATGAGTGCAGGAGTTATACCTGGATGAATAGTGTCTGGGTGATTGCATAAGTGTAGTAGTATTGCCTGGGTGAATGGATGAGTGCATAGGTAGTGCCTGGGTAATTGCATGAGTGCAGGGGTAGTGCCTGGGTGATTGGAGGAGTGCATGGGTAGTGTGTGGGTGATTTTATGAGTACATGGGTAGTGCCTGTGTGTTTAGAGGAGTGCATGTTTAGTGCCGGGATGATTACATGAGTGTATGGGTAGTGCCTGGGTTATTGTAGGAGTGCATGGGTAGTACCTGGGTGATTGGAGGAGTGCATAGGTAGTGCCTAGGTGATTGCATGAGTAGAAGGGTAGTGGCTAGGTAACTGGAGATGTGCATAGGTACTGTGTGGGTGAATGGATCAGTGTAACAGTACTGCTTCAGTGATTGCATGACTGCAATAGAACTGCTTGAGTGATTGGAGGAGTGCAAAGGTAGTGCATGGGTGATTGCATGAGTGCAGGAGTAGTGCCTGCGTGATTGGAGGAGTGCATTCATAGTGCCTGGGTTATTGTGTGATTGCAGAGGTAGTGCCTGTGTGTTTAAAGGAGTGCATGGATAGTGCCTGGATGATTACATGAGTGTATGGGTAGTGAATGGGTTATTGAAGGAGTGCATGGGTAGTGTCTGAGTGATTGCATGAGTGCAAAGGTAATGCCTGGCTGATTGAAGGTGTGCATACATACTGCCTTAGTGCATGAATGAGTGCATGTGTAGCCCTGGATGATTGGAGGAGTGCAAGGGTAGTACCTGGGTTATTGCATGAGTGCATAGGTAGTACCTGGGTGATTGCATGAGTGTAGGAGTAGTGTCTGGGTGATTGGAGGAGTACATAGGTAGTGCCTGGGTAATTGCATGAGTGCAGGGGTAGTGCCTGGGTGATTAGATGAGTGCATGGGTAGTGTCTGGGTGATTTTATGAGTACATGGGTAGTGCCTGTGTGTTTAGAGGAGTGCATGGATAGTGCCTGGGTGATTACATGAGTGTATGGGTAGTGCCTGGTTTATTGAAGGAGTGCATGGGTAGTGTCTGAGTGATTGCATGAGTGCAAAGGTAGTGCCTGGCTGATTGAAGGAGTGCATACATACTGCCTTAGTGCATGAATGAGTGCATGTGTAGCCCTGGCTGATTCGAGGAGTATAAGGGTAGTGCCCGGATTATTGCATGAGTGTATGTGTAGTACCTGGGTGATTGGAGGAGTGTATAGGTAGTGCCTAGGTGATTGCATGAGGAGAAGGGTAGTGGCTAGGTAATTGGAGAAGTGCATAGTTACTGTGTGGGTGAATGGATGAGTGTAACAGTACTGCTTCAGTGATTGCATGACTGCAATAGAACTGCTTGAGTGATTGGAGGAGTGCAAAGGTAGTGCAAAGATGATTGCATGAGTGCAGGAGTAGTACCTGTGTGATTGGAGGAGTGCATACGTAGTGCCTGGGTGATTGTGTGATTGCAGGGATAGTGCCTGGATGATTAGAGGAGTGCATGGGTAGTGTTTGGGTGATTTTATGAGCACATGGGTAGTGCCTGTGTGTTTAAAGGAGTGCATGGATAGTGCCTGGATGATTACATGAGTGTATGGGTAGTGCCTGGGTTATTGAAGGAGTGCATGGGTAGTGTCTGAGTGATTGCATGAGTGCAAAGGCAATGCCTAGCTGATTGAAGGAGTGCATACATACTGCATTACTGCATGAATGAGTGCATGTGTAGCCCTGGATGATTGGAGGAGTGCAAGGGTAGTGCCTGGGTTATTGCATGAGTGCATGGGTAGTACCTGGGTGATTGGAGGAGTGCATAGGTAGTGCCTAGGTGATTGCATAAGTGCAAGGGTAGTGGCTGGGTAATTGGAGGAGTGCATAGGTACTGCGTGGGTGACTAGATGAGTGTAACAGTACTGCTTGAGGGATTGCATGACTGCAATAGAACTTCTTGAGTGATTGGAGGAGTGCAAGAGTAGTGCCTGGGTGATTGCATGCGTGTAGGAGTAGTGCCTGGGGGATTGGAGGAGTACATAGGTAGTGCCTGGGTGCTTGCATGAGTGCAGGGGTAGTGCCTGGCTGATTAGAGGAGTGCATGGGTAGTGTTTGGGTGATTTTATGAGTACATGGGTAGTGCCTGTGTGTTTAGAGGAGTGCATGGGTGGTGCCCATGTGATTACATAAGTGCATAGGTAGTGCCTGGGTTATTGAAGGAGTGCATGGGTAGTTTCTAAGTGATTGCATATGTGCAGAGGTAGTGCCTGGGTGATTGAAGGAGTGCATAAAAAATGCCTCAGTGCATGAATGAGTGCATGGGTAGTCCCTGGGTGATTGGAGGAGTGCAAGGGTAGTGCCTGGGTTATTGCATGAGTGCATGGGTAGTCCCTGGGTGATTGGAGGAGTGCAAGTGTAGTGCCTGGGTTATTGCATGAGTGCATGGGTAGTACCTGGGTGATTGCATGAGTGGAAGAGTAGTGGCTGGATAATTGGAGGAGTGCATAGGTACTGTCTGAGTGAATGGATGAGTGTAACAGTACTGCTTGAGTGATTGCATGACTGCAATAGAACTGCTTGAGTGATTGGAGGAGTGCAAGGTAGTGCCTGGGTGATTGCATGAGTGCAAAGGTTGTGTCTGGGTGATTGCATGAGTGCATGGGTAGTGTCTGGTTGATTGAAAGTGTGCATGGGTAGTGTTTGGGTGATTTTATGAGTACATGGGTAGTGCATGTGTGTTTAGAGGAGTGCATGGGTGGTGCCTGGGTGATTACATAAGTGCATAGGTAGTGCCTGGGTTATTGAAGGAGTGTATGGTTAGTGCTTGGGTGATTGAAGGAGTGCATGGGTAGTGACTAGGCGATTGAAGGAGTGCATGGGTAGTGCCTGTGTGATTGGATGAGTGCAAGGGAAGTGCCTGAGGACATGGATTAGTGCATGGTTAGTATTTGAGAGAATGGATGAGTGCATGGGTAGTGCCTGGGTGATTGCATGAATGCATGGTTACTGCCTGGGTGATTGGAGGAGTGCATGTGTACTGCCTGGTGAATGCAAAGATTTCCGGGGTGGTGCCTGAGTGCATGGATGAGTGCATGGGTACTGCCCGGGTGATAGCATGAGTGCATGGGTACTGTCTGGGTGATAGCATGAGTGCATGGGTACTGTCTGGGTGATTGGAAGAGTGCAAGTATACTGTCTGAGTGAATGCAAGCATGCAGGGGTAGTGCCTGAGTGCATGAATGAGTGCATGGGTACTGCCTGGGTGATTACATGAGTGCATGGGTAGTACCTGAGTGATTGGAGAAGTGTATGAGTAGAACCTTGGAGATTGCATGAGTGTAGGAATAGTACATGGGTGAATGGAGTAGTGCATGGGTAGTGCCTGTGTGATTGCATGAGTGGAAGAGTAATGGCTGGGTAATTGGATGAGTGCATAGGTAATGTCTGGGTGAATGGATGAGTGTAACAGTACTGCTTGAGTGATTGCATGACTGCAATAGAACTGCTTGAGTGATTGAAGGAGTGCAAGGGTAGTGCCTGGGAGATTGCATGAGTGCATGGGTAGTACTTTGGTGATTGGAGGAGTGCATAGGTAGTGCCTAGGTGATTGCATGAGTATAAGGGTAGTGGCTGGATAGTTGGAGGAGTGCATAGGTACTGCCTGGGTGAATGGATGAGTGTAACAGTACTGCTTGCGTGATTGCATGACTGCAATAGAACTGCATGAGTGATTGGATGAGTGCATGGGTAGTGCCTGGGTGATTGCAAGAGTGCATGGCTACTGCCTGGGTATTTGGAGGAGTATATGTGTACTGTCTGAGTGATTGCAAGAGTGCAGGGGTAGTGCCTGAATACATGGATCAGTGCATAGGTTGTGTCTGGCTGTTTGCATGAGTGCATGGGTAGTGCCTGGTTGATTAGAGGAGTGCATGGCTAATGCTTGGGTGATTGAAGGAGTGCATGGGTAGTGTCTGGGTGATTGAAGGAGTGCATGGGTAGTGCCTGTATGATTAGGTGAGTGCAGGGGAAGCTTCTCAGGGCATGGATGAGTGCATTTAGTACAGTTTGAGAGAACGGATGAGTGCAAGGGTAGTGCCTGTGTGATTGTATGAGTGGAAGGGTAGTGGATGGGTAATTGGATGAGTGCATAGGTACTGCCTGGGTGAATGGATGAGTGTAACAGTACAGCTTGAGTGATTGCATGACTGCAATAGAACTGTTTGAGTGATTGGAGGAGTGCAAGGGAAGTGCCTGGGTGATTGCATGAGTGCATGGGTAGTGCCTGGGTTATTGAAGGAGTGCATGGCTAGTGTCTGAGTGATTGCATGAGTGCAGAGGTAGAGCCTGGCTGATTGAAGGAGTGCATACATACTGCCTCAGTACATGAATGAGTGCATGGGTAGTCCCTGGGTGATTGGAGGACTGCAAGGGTAGTGCCTGTGTTATTGCATGAGTGCATGGGTAGTACCTCAGTGATTGGAGGAGTGCATAGGTACTGCCTGGGTGTATGGATGAGTGTAACAGTACTGCTTGAGTGATTGCAGGACTCCAATAGAACTGCTTGAGTGATTGGAGGAGTGCATGGGTAGTGCCTGGGTGATTGCATGAGTGCATGGCTACTGCCTGGGTAATTGGAGGAGTGTATGTGTACTGCCTGAGTGATTGCAAGAGTGCAGGGGTAGTGCCTGAATACATGGATCGGTGCATAGGTAGTATCTGGCTGTTTGCATGAGTGCATGGGTAGTGCCTGGTTGATTGGAGGAGTACATGGCTAATGCTTGGGTGATTGAAGGAGTGCATGGGTAGTGTCTGGGTGATTGAAGGAGTGCATGGGTAGTGCCTGTATGTTTGGGTGAGTGCAGGGGAAGCATCTCAGGGCATGGATGAGTGCATTAGTACAGTTTGAGAGAATGGATGAGTGCATTGGTAGTGCCTGGGTGATTGCATGAGTGCATGGCTACTGCCTG
The DNA here is from genome assembly GCA_963921515.1 of Calotriton arnoldi. Taxonomy (NCBI): domain Eukaryota; kingdom Metazoa; phylum Chordata; class Amphibia; order Caudata; family Salamandridae; genus Calotriton; species Calotriton arnoldi. Next base: position 254,497 of record CAWUFW010016658.1, on the reverse strand, counting down.
GGTAATTGGAGGAGTGCATGTGTACTGCCTGAGTGATTGCAAGAGTGCAGGGGTAGTGCCTGAGTGCAAGGATGAGTGCATAGGTAGTGTCTGACTGTTTGCATGAGTGCATGGGTAGTGCCTGGTTGATTGGAGGAGTAAATGGGTAGTGCTTAGGTGATTGAAGGAGTGCATGGGTAGTGTCTGGGTGATTGAAGCAGTGCATGGGTAGTGCCTGTGTGATTGTATGAGTGCAGGGGAAGCACCTCAGGGCATTGACGAGTGCATTGTTAGTATTTGAGAGAATGGATGAGTGCCTGGGTAGTGCCTGGGTGATTGCATAAGTGCATTTCTGCTGCCTGGGTGTTTGGAGGAGTGCATGTGTACTGTCTGAGTGATTGCAAGAGTGCAGGAGTAATGCCTGACTGCATGGATCAGTGCATGAGAAGTGCCTGGGTGATTTTATCAGTGCATGGGTAGACTTTGGTCATTAGAGGACTGCATGTGTACTGCCTGAGTGATTGTATGAGTTCATGGGTAGTCCCTGTGAGATTGGAGGAGTACATGAGTACTGCTTGGATGATTCCATGAGTGCAGGGAGAGTGCCTGAGTGCATGGGTAGTGCCTAAATGATTTCATGAATGCATGGGTAGTGCTTGGATGATTGGAGGAGTGCATGGGTAGTGTCTGTGTGATTGAATGAGTGCAGGAGTAGTACCTTAGGGCATGGATGAGTGCATGGGTAGTATTTGACAGAATGGATGAGTGCATGGGTAGTGCCTGGGTTATTGGAGGAGTGCATGTGTAATGCCTGAGTATATGCCAGAATTCAAGGGTAGTGCGTGAAAGCATGGATGAGTATATGGGAAGTGCCTTGGTGATTGCATGAGTGCAGAGGTAGTGCCTGAGTGCATGGATAAGTACATCGATAGTGTGTGAGTGATTGCATGAGTGCATGGGTAGAGCCTGGGTGATTGTACCAGTACATGGGTAGTCCCTGGGTAAATTGAATGAGTGTGGGAATAGAGCCTGAGTGCATAGATGACTGCATGGGTAGTGTTTGAGTGAATGGATGAGTGCAGTAAAAGTGGCTCTAAACATTATTTCACATTATCATGCATATTACATTATTTCTTCTTACCTTTTTACTAATGTAGATACAAAACTCAGTGGAACTATTTTACAGTAGTTTTGTTGTAAACTGAATTTAAAATCTTTTCAAACTTCACCATTACCTTCTGTAAAAAGAACAAGAAAAACTGTTATCGAATATAATATTATACTTTTAAGAACACAACATAGTTTTAGAATTACATAACATTTTCAGTTTCCCTTTTTTGCTGTTTTCAGATTCTACTGAATTTCACCATACACAGTGATTTCAATGTAGTATCAACATACAACAGTGGGGAAAAAAAACAATCAATGAGATTGTAAAAAAAAAAAAAAAATCAGCGTTGCGCATTATTTAGAACATGTGTATCTATGGGGCTTATTTATGAGCCCTTGCTTCACTTTTGCGCCGGTGCATCACTTTTTGTGACGCACTAGCGGCGTAAAAAATGCACCATGTTGCGTCATATTTACAAAGTGACGCATCTAGGTAGATGCGTCACTTTGTAAACCCCTGCGCCACATTATACTTGCGCCAGGTATACTATATGCAGGGTGGGCGTTCCGATGCAAGTAGGCCTCGTAGAAGTGATGCAGTGAAATCTATGAGATTTCACACCACCATTTCTAGGACGCAAATGCGTCAATATCTTACGCTTGCCTCACAGCAGGCGTAAGACTGACGCAGGCACATTTGAAATGGGATTTGCCCATGTGAAATGACCGATTGCTGGAGTTGCGTCACTTTGGTGACACACTCCAGCAATGCGTCATTTTTGCGCCTACAGATACGTCAGAAATACTGACGTATCTGTAACTCCTTGCGACATGATGCGTCATACTGTAAATATGACGCATCCAGCATGTGGCAAGGAGGGCGCAATGAAAAGTGACGCATCGCTGTTTTCACGCAGCGATGCGTCACTTTTCATAAATGAGGACCTATGTGTTTACCTTCTTCAACTACATTAAGTCTTTTATTTCTCTCAACTACATTTTGTAAAATGTACACTCTCGTTTACATCTCGTATAATATAGACAACATATATATAAACTACTTGTTTCTAAACACAATTTTCCAAATGCAATATGAATTAGCACAAACAATAATCCATACACTAATTGTTCACATCTTCCCAATAGGCCGAATAATGTTTCTGAAACTTTTGCATTAAAATATCCAATATAAACTCGTTAATTCGTGTTCACATCTTCCCAATAGGCTGAATTATGTTTTCAAAACTTTGGCATCAAAAATATCAGATATGAATTTGGTAATTCATAAGGCAACCTACATTTGAATTCCAAATGGGCATCATTGCAATGTGTCCATCCTGTATTGCACTATAAATACACAGTATAGTGTCCAGATGTTGTAGTAGGTCCATCATAGAAAATAATAGCCACTGCTTTAAAAGTTCTTCCTGAAATTGATACTTGACTTGCCACCAATTTTTTTATTTTGGTTTCCAATTTTCTTCCATTTGCTCTACAACGTTGTAGCATTAAAATTACATATTTTCCAAATATTTCTATATATAATGTTGACAACATTTCTGATTTACAATGAGAACATTTCATATCTTGATTAGCTGTTTTTACTAATTTGTTAAAAGATACTGATTTGCAATCTGGTATCGTCAAGTATATGAATCGTTCAATATCTATTTCAGTGGTAAAAGAAAATGAACACTCTTCACATTTATAATCCCATCTGTAACTTAGTCCAAATAAGTTTTCAATTTCTATTCCTTCATCTTCCAATACTCCAAGCATAAACATAAGAAATTCTTGTGCATCTTGTTGTATATTCAGTGTAAATTTCAATGAACCAGTACATATATCCAAAAGATGCCGAATGCCAGAAGCAGTATGGATTTTACCTCTGTCAGTTACCAACTTTTGAAAAATATAATGTAGTAAAGAACAGAATCTTTTTTCTCGATTCTCCATAATTCCAAATAGTTGCAGAAGTGCTAAATAGAAAAATTCCCTTTCATCTGGTGTTTCGCAACTGAGTTTTCTGTAGTTAATAAGATTTCCTTTGGCATGTTTTACCAAACATCCATCACATCCAATTATTGCATATTTTTCTTTATTTATATTTTCTGTAACATTTCTCTTAAAGCTGTAATGCTGCAGTACTTCATAGAGACATAGGTTTTCCAAATGTGGACTCCTTTTGGGATAGTATGTATCCAACATATTAATTTTGTTTCAAATTATTTTTATTGAGTTTTTAAAGTGACACAAATATATAGCAGAATTGCAAAATTTGTCAAAGTAAGCCAAGAGTTACAGATATCACATGAAGGTTACAGCTTGTTCACTAGTTCTTTGGCGTAGCAGACCTACTGATAGGTACAGTTAAAGCTTGTTACAATTGGTATCCTGCGACAATTCTTCAATCAATCCTCCAAAAAAAAGGAACAGAAAAAAGAGGAGAAGAAAAAGGGTAAAAAGGAAACTTAACCTACCTAAGAAAAACAACAAAACCGAGATGTCGTGGTGCAAATGATAATGAAGTGGTTAGGAAAGGAGTGCCTCCGGGCACTTAGATAGGCATCATCCTCGCTGCACGCTCCTGTCTATTCTGCTATGGCGTTATAGGTGAAACAGATTAAGGGCCCTTAGCCGTGGGGCGCACGCCATTAACGGGAGCCCTTCCGATAAATAGCTCACCAGCGGGGACCATATATATTCGAACCCTTTCCTGGAGTCTTCCACTATGTTGGCCATGCGCTCCAGAGCCAACTCCCTCCCCAGCCTAGCGTGCCATTGGGTCAAAGATGGTGCCTCTTGTTTTTTCCATGCGGCAGCTACCGCCATTTTCGCTGCCCCCAGGCAAAGCCACATGACCGATCTATCGCTTTGCATTTGGCGTTTCAGGGTTGGATCTCTTCCCCCCAGTAAGGTGTGTTCCAGGGACTGTGGGATTGGATAACCTAATATGAGTTTGATTTGGGACAGGATCTCTTTCCAAAAAGGTTGTACGGAGGGGCAGTCCCACCATATATGGCAAAAGTCACCCAACAGGCCACAACCCCGCCAGCATCTATCAGAAGAGTTGGGAAAGATTCTCTGCAGTTTCTGGGGATATAAATACCAATCATACATGATTTTGTAGTGCGCCTCCCTAAGAAATATCAAGCGGTTGAATTTAACTATGTCCCTACGTAAATTCTCCCACTGTTTGTCTGCTAGGGGAGTGTCCAAAATTGCGTCCCAGAAGTCTTTATGTCATTGGGTCGACTTGGGACTCAGCGCTTGAATGAGAGCATACAGAAAAGAGATGCATTCCTTGGAGGTGGACCCAGATTGGGCAAATGTTTCTATGGGGAGCAGGTCCCTGGGGGCGGCCAGCCGCACCAGGGGTTGCTGTATCCAAAATTTAATCTGCAGGTAGTGGAACTCTTCCTTGGCAGTCAAAGTGAATCGTTTCATACATTCTTGAAAGGTGAGAATTTATCTTTTCTGGAATAGGTCAGAAATCATGAGACAACCCCCCACCCTCCATGCCTCAAAGGGTCCCTTTGTTAGCGCAGGGGGGAAGGCAGCATTAAAATGTATGGGCGTGTAGGGAGATGGAAAAGTGGTCAGCTGTAGCCTCTTAGTGAGGTCATCCCAAACCTGTAATGTGGTGGATGTGGGTGTGCTGAGATAGGCATTGGGCGGTCTGTCATGTTTTGGCTTCCAGAGAAGGTCCCAGATAGTCCGACCAGTTACCTGCCTGTCTATATGAAGCCAGTGCTTCTCAGAGGCTGGCAACGACCATTCCATAATGACTTGCATCTGAGCCGCCCTGTAGTAGCTCTGGAAATCCGGCAGTGCCACACCCCCTTCCTTGCGTGGGCGAATGAGCAGACGGTGGGGCAAGGAGCCCTCTTCCCCTGCCAGATGAATTTAGTGATCATTTGTCACAACTCCCTGAAGAGACCTTTTTCAACCTGAATGGGTAGCCCTTGAAAGAGATAGAGCAAGCGGGGAAGAGCATTCATCTTGATGGCATTGATCCTGTCCAACCAGGAGATATATGCGGCGCTCCATGTGCCCAAGTCAATTTTTAACCATTGTAGGAGAGGGGGAAAGTTGGCTTTATATAAATCTGAGACACGGGGAGTGAGCTTGATGCCCAGGTAGGTAATTTCCTTGGCTGTGCAACGGAACGGCGACGCATCCTCCACCTGTCGCCACTCCTCTTTAGATAGGGTCAGATTAAGTAAGAAGGACTTGGCCAGATTGACCTTAGATCCCGCCACCTGCTCGAACAGCGAGAGCTCCGTCTGAATAGCCGGTAGGGAGGTCAGAGGCTATGTGACCGGGAGGAGCACATCATCTGCAAAGAGCGATATCTTATGATAGTCCGTGCCAAACCGGACCCCCAGTATGTCAGGATTTTCTCTAATTTTGTCCGCCAGGGGTTCTATACACAGCGCGAAAAGAAGGGGGGAAAATGGGCACCCCTGCCTCGTCCCCCGTGCCAATCTAAAAGAGGGCGATGCGGTGTCATTAACCAGGACCCAGGAGCTGGGGGAATGATAGTTGGCGCATATCATCCCTATAAAAGTCTCGCTAAACCCAAAGCACTGGAGCACACGAAATAAAAAGGTCCACTCCACGCGGTCAAATGCTTTCTCCGCGTGGGATATTTTACTTCTGGACCTTTTCCATGATATGGATGAAGCGCCGCAAATTATCATGGGTCTGACGCCCTTTTATGAACCCTGCTTGGTCTGGGTCAATAAGGCCGGGGAGCACAGATTCGAGGCAGGTAGCCAAGATTTTTGAGTAGAGCTTGGCGTCCAGATTTAGAAAGGCTATCGGGCGGTAAGAGGAACAAGCTTTAGGGTCTTTCCCTGGTTTGTGTATCACCACCACAATTGCCTCCCCCATGGTGGGAGTGACCTGCTGTGTAGAAGCGATGACATTGAACAGGGTAGTTAAATAGGGGGCTAGTTCTGGCGCGAAGGTGCGGTAAAAGTGCGCTGTGAACCCGTCCGGCCCCGGTGTCTTCTGTAATTTAAGTGCATTAATCGCCTTCTGAACTTCCTCGGTCGTGATAGGTTTGGCCAATTCCTCATTGGTACCAGACGGGACCTGCGGGAGGTCCAAGGGCTCTAGATAGCCCGCTTGGTCCTGCGACTGTGAGTTTTCCGAGGTGTAGAGGGTGCAATAGAACTCCTCGAAGGCTAGTGCCTTCCCCTCTTCTGTCATATGAGAGACGCCCGCATCATCTACAATAAGTTTGATGTATTCCCTTTCCTGTTTGGCCCTCAGTTGACGTGCTAACAATGATCCCACTTTGTTCCCTCCCTCATATCCCCTGGCCTGCAATCGCAAGATGTTTTTTTCCGCTCTATTGGTATATATGGCCTGCAGCTTCCCTTTGAGGGATGTTACTTTCCGCAGTGCCGGTGCCGAGGGGCTTGTCTTATGCGCCTGTTCTGCGGTCTGCAGTTCCCTTTCCAACATGAGCCGCTCCTCTCGCTGCTGTGTTTTCAGGGTAGTGGCCAATTCAATGCATTTACCCCGGACTACCGCTTTGAGTGTGTCCCAGGTGGTTGCATGGGAGGTAAGCTTGGGATCATTATTCACAGCAGAGGAAATTAGGGAAATACCAGCGCGCATGCTTTGAACATACTTTGAACAAAACAACCTGGTTTTGCAAGGGGCCGTCCCATGAGTTTTTGGCCTCGGGCTCGGCTGCCATCTAGGGAAACCTACCAAACCCACACATTTCTGAAAACTAGACACCCTGGGGAGTCCAGCAAGGTATGGCTTGCGTGGGTCCCCCAACATTTCCCTACAGAGAATCCCCTGCAAACCTCAAATTTAGCTGTTAAAAATCACTTTTTTCTCAAATTTCTGTGTGGGAAAGTTCTGGAATCTGCGTGGATCCACAAATTTCCTTCTACACAGCATTCCCCCAGGTCTCCCGATAAAAATGGTACCTCACTCGCGTGGGTGGGTCAAGTACCCGCGACAGGCAAGGGCCCAAAACGTATTGAGGCGACATCAAAATTAACTATCACAAAACGACCTGGTTTTGCAAGGGGGGTCACCTGGGTTTTTGGCCCCGTGCTCGGCGGTCAGCTAGGGAAACATACCAAACCCACACATTTCTAAAACCTAGACACCCGGGGGATTCCAGGGAGGTATGGTTTGCGTGGATCTCCCAACGTTTTCTTACCCAGAAGCCCCTGCCAACCTGAAATTTAGCTGAAAAAAATCACTTTTTTCACACATTTTTGTGTGGGAAAGTTGTGGCATCACCGGGCTGACACAAATTTCCTACCACCCAGCGTTCCCCCAGGTCTCCCGATAAAAGTGGTGCCTCACTCGTGTGGGAGGCCCAAGTACCTGTGACAGGCAAGGGCCCAAAACGTATTGAGGCGACAACAAAATTGCCTATCACAAAACAACCTGGTTTTGCAAGGGGGGTCCCATGACTTTTTGGCCCGGCGCTCGGCAGCCACCTAGGGAAACCTACCAAACCCACACATTTCTGAAAACTAGACACCCGGGGGATTCCAGGGAGGTATGGCTTGCGTGGATCCCCCAACGTTTTCTTACCCAGAATCCCCTGCAAACCTGAAATTTAGCTGAAAAAATCACTTTTTCACACATTTTTGTGTGGGAAAGTTGTGGCATCACCGGGCTGACACAAATTTCCTACCACCCAGCGTTCCCCCAGGTCTCCCAATAAAAATGGTGCCTCACGCGTGTGGGAGGCCCAAGTACACGTGACAGGCAAAGGCCCAAAACGTATTGAGGCGACAACAAAATTGCCTATCACAAAACAACCTGGTTTTGCAAGGGGGGTCCCGTGACTTTTTGGCCCGGCGCTCAGCAGCCACCTAGGGAAACCTACCAAACCCACACATTTCTGAAAAACTAGACACCCGGGGGATTCCAGGGAGGTATGGCTTGCGTGGATCCCCCAACGTTTTCTTACCCAGAATCCCCTGCAAACCTGAAATTTAGCTGAAAAAATCACTTTTTCACACATTTTTGTGTGGGAAAGTTGTGGCATCACCGGGCTGACACAAATTTCCTACCACCCAGCGTTCCCCCAGGTCTCCCAATAAAAATGGTGCCTCACGCGTGTGGGAGGCCCAAGTACACGTGACAGGCAAAGGCCCAAAACGTATTGAGGCGACATCAAAATTGCATATCAAAAAACAACCTGGTTTTGCAAGGGGGGTCCGATGAGTTTTTAGCCCGGGGCTCGCCGGCCACCTAGGGAAACCTACCAAACCCACACATTTCTGAAAACTAGACACCCGGGGGATTCCAGGGAGGTATGGCTCGCGTGGATCCCACCAACGTTTTCTTACCCAGAATCCCCTGCAAACCTGACATTTAGCTGACAAAATCACTTTTTTCACACATTTTTGTGTGGGAAAGTTGTGGCATCACCGGGCTGACACAAATTTCCTACCACCCAGCGTTCCCCCAGGTCTCCCGATAAAAATGGTGTCTCACTCGTGTGGGAGGCCCAAGTACCCGTGACAGGCAAGGGCCCAAAATGTATTGAGGCGACATCAAATTGCCTATGACAAAACGACCTGGTTTTGCAAGGGGGGTCCCATTACCTTTTGGCCCGGGGCTCGGTGGACACCTAGGGAAACCTACCAAACCCACACATTTCTAAAAACTAGACACCCGGGGGATTCCAGGGAGGTATGGCTTGTGTGGATCCCCCAACGTCCAAAACATTTTGTGATAGGCAATTTTGATGTCGCCTCAATACGTTTTGGGCCCTTGCCTGTCGCGGGTACTTGGGCCTCCCACACGAGTGAGGCACCATTTTTATCGGGAGACCTGGGGGAACGCTGGGTGGTAGGAAATTTGTGTCAGCCCGGTGATGCCACAACTTTCCCACACAAAAATATGTGAAAAAAGTGATTTTTTTCAGATAAATTTCAGGTTTGCAGGGGATTCTGGGTAAGAAAACGTTAGGGGATCCACGCAAGCCATACCTCCCTGGAATCCCCCGGGTGTCTAGTTTTCAGAAACATGTGGGTTTGGTGGGTTTCCCTAGGTGGCCGCCGAGCTCCGGGCCAAAAAGTCATGGGACCCTCCTTGCAAAACCAGGTCGTTTTGTGATAGGCAATTTTGATGTCGCCTCTATACGTTTTGGGCCCTTGCCTGTCACGGGTACTTGGGCCTGCCACACGAGTGAGGCACCATTTTTATTGGGAGACCTGGGGGAATTCTGGGTGGTAGGAAATGTGTGTCAACCCAGTGATGCAAATCACACAGCAAAATAACGATGGATTAAACCCAGATCTGTGACTGGGGGTGAATGTTTGCCAATGTGCAACATTCCGTCCATCATCTTGTGTGTTTTGCATTTCGCCCTAAGTGGGAAGGGTATGCCCAGACATGGGTCCCGTGCTCACTACGCCACTGGAGTCAAGCTATCCTGGCTGATGAGGGCTGAAAGCCCGAAACCGGTCCTAGGATGCTTGATTCCGGTCCAGGAAGACATGGCTTGGCAGTTCGGTCTGGACTGTTCCCATGAGGCACAGGGTCAAGACTGATTTGCATATGGCTATGTCTGAACTGGGGTGGCGTGGTGAAGCAAAATAATGATGGATTAAACCCAGATCTGTGACTGGGGGTGAATGTTTGCCAATGTGCAACATTCCGTCCATCATCTTGTGTGTTTTGCATTTCGCCCTAAGTGGGAAGGGTAGGCCCAGACGTGGGTCCCGTGCTCACTACGCCACTGGAGTCAAGCTATCCTGGCTGATGAGGGCTGAAAGTCCGAAACCGGTCCTAGGATGCTTGATTCCGGTCCAGGGAAGACATGGCTTGGCAGTTCGGTCTGGACTGTTCCCATGAGGCACAGGGTCAAGACTGATTTGCATATGGCTATGTCTGAACTGGGGTGGCGTGGTGAAGCAAAATAACGATGGATTAAACCCAGATCTGTGACTGGGGGTGAATGTTTGCCAATGTGCAACATTCCGTCCATCATCTTGTGTGTTTTGCATTCAGCCCAGTGATTCCACAACTTTCCCACACAAAAATGTGTGAAAAAAGTGATTTTTTTCAGCTAAATTGCAGGTTTGCAGGGGATTCTGGGTAAGAAAACGTTGGGGGATCCACGCAAGCCATACGTCCCTGGAATCCCCCGGGTGTCTAGTTTTCAGAAATGTGTGGGTTTGGTAGTTTTCACTAGGAGGCCGCCGAGCTTTGGGCCAAAAAGTCATCTGACCCCCATTGCAAAACCAGGTCGTTTTGTGATAGGTAATTTTGATGTCGCCTCAATACGTTTTGGGCCCTTGCCTGTCGCGGGTACTTGGGCCTCCCACACGAGTGAGGCACCATTTTTATCGGGAGACCTGGGGGAAGGCTGGGTGGTAGGAAATTTGTGTCAGCCCGGTGATGCCACAACTTTCCCACACAAAAATGTGTGAAAAAAGTGATTTTTTCAGCTAAAGTTCAGGTTTGCAGGGGATTCTGGGTAAGATAACGTCGGGGGATCAAAGCAAGCCATACCTCCCTGGAATCCCTCGGGTGTCTAGTTTTCAGAAATGTGTGGGTTTGGTAGGTTTCCCTAGTTGCCCGCCAAGCTCCGGGCCAAAAATTCATGGGACCTCCCTTGCAAAACCAGGTCATTTTGTGATAGACAATTTTGATGTCGCCTCAATATGTTTTGGGCCCTTGCCTGTCGCGGGTACTTGGGCTTCCCACACGAGTGAGGCACCATTTTTATTGGGAGACCTGGGGGAACGCTGGGTGGTAGGAAATTTGTGTCAGCCCTGGGATGCCACAACTTTCCCACACAAAAATGTGTGAAAAAAGTGATTTTTTCAGCTAAATTTCAGGTTTGCAGGGGATTCTGGGTAAGAAAACGTTGGGGGATCCACGCAAGCCATACCTCCCTGGAATACCCCGGGTGTTTAGTTTTCAGAAATGTGTGGGTTTGGTAGGTTTCCCTAGGTGGCCGCCGAGCTCCGGGCCAAAAAGTCATGGGACCCTCCTTGCAAAATCAGGTCGTTTTGTGATAGGCAATTTTGATGTCGCCTCAATACGTTTTGGGCCCTTGCCTGTCGCGGGTACTTGGGCCTCCCACACGAGTGAGGCACCATTTTTATCGGGAGACCTGGGGGAACGCTAGGTGGTAGGAAATTTGTGTCATCCCCTTGATGCCACAACTTTCCCACACTAAAATGTGTGAAAAAAATGATTTTTTCAGCTAAATTTGAGGTTTGCAGGGGTTTCTGGGTAAGAAAACGTTGGGGGATCCACGCCAAGCCATACCTCCCTGGAATCCCCGGGTGTCTAGTTTTCAGAAATGTGTGGGTTTGGTAGGTTTCCCTAGGTGGCCGCCGAGCCCCGGGCCAAAAAGTCATGGGACCCCACTTCCAAAACCAGGTTGGTTTGTGATAGGTAATTTTGATGTCGCCTCAATAGGTTTTGGGCCCTTGCCTGTCGCGGGTACTTGACCCACCCACACAAGTAAGGTACCATTGTTCTCGAAAGACTTTGGGGAACGCGGGGTGGGTGGAATTTTGTGAATCCACGCAGATTCCAGAACTTTCCACCACAGAAATGTGCGGAAAATGTGTTTTGTTTTACAATTCTTTAGGTTTGCAAGGGATTCTGGGTAACAGAACCTGGTGAGAGCCAGTCAAGTCACCCCATCCTGGATTCCCCTTGGTGTCTAGTTTTCAAAAATGTATAGGTTTGCTAGGTTTCCCTAGGTGCCGGCAGGACTAGGGTTCAAAACTACAGCTAGGCACTTTGCAAAAAAAGGGTCATTTTTCACTGTGAAAATGTGGTGTGTCCACGTTGCGTTTTGCGCTGTTTTCTGTCGCGGGCACTAGGCCTAACCACACAAGTGAGGTACCGTTTTTCTCGAAAGACTTTGGGGAATGCGGGGTGGGTGGAATTTTGTGGATCCACGCTGATTCCAGAACTTTCCACCACAGAAATGTGAGGAAAATGTGTTTTTTTGGACACTTTTTTAGGTTTTCAAGGGATTCTGGGTAACAGAACCTGGTGAGAGCCAGACAAGTCACCCCATCCTGGATTCCCCTGGGTGTCTAGTTTTCAAAAATGTATAGGTTTGCTAGGTTTCCTTAGGTGCCGGCAGAGCTAGGGTTCAAAAACTACAGCTAGGCACTTTGCAAAAAAAGGGTCATTTTTGACTGTGAAAATGTGGTGTGTCCACGTTGCGTTTTGCACTGTTTCCTGTCGCGGGCACTAGGCCTATCCACACAAGTGAGGTACCGTTTTCCTCGAAAGACTTTGGGGAATGCGGGGTGTGTGGAATTTTGTGGATCCACACAGATTCCAGAACTTTCCACCACAGAAATGTGAGGAAAATGTGGGATTTTTTGACAATTTTTTAGGTTTGCAAGGGATTCTGGGTAACAGAACCTGGTGAGAGCCAGTCAAGTCACCCCATCCTGGATTCCCCTGGGTGTCTAGTTTTCAAAAAAGTATAGGTTTTCTACGTTTCCCTACGTGCCGGCAGAGCTAGGGTTAATAAAGTGCAGCTAGGCACTTTGCAAAAAAAGGGTCATTTTTCACTGTGAAAATGTGGTGTGTCTACGTTGCGTTTTGGGCCTTTTCCTGTTGTGGGCACTAGGCCTACCCACACAAGTGAGGTATAGTTTTTCTCAAAAGACTTTGGGGAACGCAGGGTGGGTGGAAATTTGTGGATCCACGCAGATTACAGAACTTTCCACCACAAAAATGTGAGGAAAATGTGTTTTAAAAAAAAAGAATTTAGGTTTGCAAGGGATTCTGGTTAAAAGAACCTGGTAAGAGCCAGTCAAGTCACCCCATCCTGGATTTCCCTGGGTGTCTAGTTTTCAAAAATGTATAGGTTTGCTAGGTTTCCCTAGGTGCCGGCAGAGCTAGGGTTCAAAAACTACAGATAGGCACTTTGCAAAAAAAGGGTCATTTTTGACTGTGAAAATGTGGTGTGTCCACGTTGCGTTTTGGGCCGTTTCCTGTCACGGGCACTAGGCCTACCCACACAAGTGATGTACCGTTTTTCTCGAAAGACTTTGGGAAACGCAGGGTTGGTGGAAATTTGTGGATCCACACAGATTCCAGAACTTTCCACCACAAAAATGTGAGGAAAATGTGCTTTTTTTGACAATGTTTTAGGTTTGCAAGGGATTCTGGGTAACATAACCTGGTAAGAGCCAGTCAAGTCACCCCATCCTGGATTCCCCTGGGTGTCTAGTTTTCAAAAATGTATAGGTTTGCTAGGTTTCCCTAGGTGCCGGCAGAGCTAGGGTTCAAAAACTACAGCTAGGCACTTTGCAAAAAAAGGGTCATTTTTCACTGTGAAAATGTGGTGTGTCCATGTTGCATTTTGGGCCGTTTCCTGTTGCGGGCACTAGGCCTACCCACACAAGTGAGGTACCGTTTTCTTGAAAGACTTTGGGGAACACGGGGTGGGTGGAATTTTGTGGATCCACGCTAGGCCTGGCCGGAAAACTATGCTACGCTCGCGGAGTGTGCGTAGTTTGCGCAACTACGCAGTACGCGAATCGCACGTAGCACAGTGCAAAAATGCGTAGCGTTGCGGGCATTTTTTGCTCACTCGCGGTCCTCAACGTCAAGTTGGCGACCGCGAGCGAGCAAAATAAACATCCCGGCGAGACTTTTTCCTCGTTCGCGATCGGCAACATCAAGTTGCCGATCGCGAGCATGGAAAATAAACCTCCGGCGAGATTCTCAACGCGGGGAGGTCAGGTTTCTCATTGCGAGTGGTCACGTATGCTCGCGACCGCTCGCGATGAGAAACTACCAGTCCGTGTTGAGAAAGCTGCCGCTCGAGTACAAATCTACTCGAGCAGCAGAAAACGACCGCTTGCACTGTGCATGATGCCGTTCGCAATGATTGCACAGTGCGGACAAGCATCCGGCACTGTGCAATCATTGCAAACAGCATTTCCCAACCGCATTACGCAGTTCACGTAGCTACGCATAGCGCACGTAGTGGAAAGTACACTTTGCGTAGCTACGCGTAGCGCGACTACGCAAACTACGCCCAGGGTTAATCCACGCAGATTCCAGCACTTTCAACCACAGAAATGTGAGGAAAATGTGGATTTTTTGACAATTTTTTAGGTTTGCAAGGGATTCTGGGTAACAGAACCTGGTGAGAGCCAGTCAATTCACCCCATCCTGGATTCCCCTGGGTGTCTAGTTTTCAAAAATGTATAGGTTTGCTAGGTTTCCCTAGGTACCGGCAGAGCTAAGGTTCAAAAACTACAGCTAGGCACTTTGCAAAAAAAGGGTCATTTTTCACTGTGAAAATGTGGTGTGTCCACATTGCGTTTTGAGCCGTTTCCTGTCGCGGGCACTAGGCCTACCCACACAAATGAGGTACCATTTTTATCGGGAGACTTAGAGTAACACCGAATTGTAGAGCAACTGTTACCTATTGACTTTCGATGCATTTCTGCCTTCCTAATGAGAGACAATGTGTAAAAAAGAAGTCATTTTGAAAAATAACCTATAATTCTCATGCTAGTATGGGTACTCCCAGTTTCGGAAATGTGCAAATATCTACTGTTTCTAAACTCTATATTTTGTTCCCATTTCAGAAATACATAGGTGTCTTTCATACCGATTTTTCCATGTATAAATTTTCCCAGAATAATTGCTATATGCCCGGTACATAATAAAAAACATTGCAAGACGCTGCTCATTTATTGGCTCTGGGTTCGTCGGGTTCTTGGTGAACCTACAAGTCCTATATATCACCACAACCAGAAAGGTCCAGCGGATGTAACAGTATATTGCTTTCAAATAGCTGTCATAATTAGAAGAAGTTACAAGTGAAAACGTTGACACAAATGGCTGTTTTTTTCAACTAATTTTCTGTTTTTCCTATATTTAACTGTTTGTTTCTATAAAGAAAACTTGAAGGACCTACACAAATGGCCCCTTGCTGAATTCAGACTTTTGTATACTTTTCAGAAATGTATAGCTTTCCAGGATTCATTATTGCTTTCATGCCCATTTCTACCATTAACTGGAAGGAGGTTGAAAGCACAAAAAATAGCAAAAATAGACTATGTCCCAGAAAAATGCCAAAACTGTGTAAAAGATTTTGGTTTTCTGACAAAAGTCTGCTTGTCCCTGAAAGCTGGGAAGATGGTGATTTAAGCACCACAACCTCTTTTTTGATACCATTTGCAGGGAAAAAAACACACGCTTTCATCTGGAGCCCTTTTTCCCAAAAAAACCCAAAATGTAGCTGTATTTTGGCTAATTTCTGGGTCCCCTCCAGGGGAATCCACAAACCCTGGGTACCTTTAGAATCCCCATGATGTTGGAAAAAAAGTACGCCAATTTGGCGTGGATACCTTATGTGGTTAAAAAGTTACAGGGGCCTAAGAGCGAACTACCCCAAATAGCCAAAAAAAGGCTTAGCACGGGGGGGAAAAGGCTTAGCAGCGAAGGGGTTAAGAAGTCGGTAACCGGGCGGAATTGCTGTCGTCGCATGAGCGTGGCCTGGGCCACATCTTGGTAGAGCGTACATGTGGCATTTTGGAAGGTAACTTTGTCAGTGATCCTCGCCTTTTGTAGGACCAGTTCCTTGATCTTAAACGAACTGAATTTCGCCAGTATGTCCCGAGGCTTTCGATTGGCCCTAGGAAGCTGCGGCCCCACTCTATGGACTCTCTCTAGCCGGACTTCAGGACCGTCCTCCCCTAGGACGGAGGAGAAAAGGCCCACCATGAATGCTTCCAGGTGCGGGCCCTCGCAATCTTCCTCCAGACCACGGATCCGAACATTGTCACGGCGGGAGCGATTTTTTAAGTCCTCGCTCTTAAGCAGGGTGGCACGCAGCTGGCCACTCAGATCCGCTGATCCTTCTTCCAGAGGTTTTACATGATCGGCTAGCTCCTGATACTTCGCTTCGAGGTCCAGTGCACGGGTGCCCACAGAATCTATATCCGCCTGCAGGGTCACCAACTTCTCCCTCATTTCCGCACGAAATGATTCAAAGGAGGCGTCCATATCAGCTTTGATGTCTGCACGGAGCTCTTTTTTGAACTCCCGGAGGGAAGACAGGAGGTCCTCCCTAGTGAGCGCCATTGTTCTTGTCAGTGGTGCCGCCTCCCCTCCGGCCGTCCCTGCGCCTGCGGTGGCGAGGTAATTCGAGACTCTATTGTTGGGGGCCTTTTTTGGTGGCATATGGGGACCCACTCCCTGGTCAGCTCGTAGCCGCCCCTCCTGCTGCTCAGAACCAGTTCGAACTCTCTGTGGATGTGCAGGGGCCCACCTCCACTCCTCCACCCTCTCAGGGTGCTTCCTAGGCTCTAATTGCAGTGGCTATGAGAGCTGCTCAGTGAGCCCACCTGGCTTCCTCACTGTGAATGCTGCACTTGTGCTTTTGGTGCACCGTCGCAACAGGCTGTGTCCTCAGACTTGGTGCTCCTCAGGTCATTAACTCCCTGCAGGGCGCAGGGCATGGCCGCCTGTACCCCCGCTTCTCCGCTGCTCCCTGTCCTCGCACGTTATCCCGCTTTTGCCATGGCATCCATTTTAAGGTTAGGCACCAGGCGGCCAATGCTGCTCAATGGACTCAGCGTATTCCCCCTCGTGGCTCCTGCAGGAGTATAGTCCCCCTCTCAGCAAACCGCTCTTGAATCACGGTGTTTGCCAGGCCCCTCCGCCGGTGCTAGCATCCATTGAAGGGAATTAAATGTCCCGGGGGCCTAGCTCTGCTCGTGGCACCCCACAGTGTCTCTTAGCACGCTTGCTGGCTTCCGTGCACAGTCCCCGGACCTACTTGCACCGCTCACCTGATGATCCTGCGGGGGCTCATGGTCACTGCCACTCTCCATTGCACTGTCTCGATGGGGTAAGCTGCTTATTGTCATGCAGTCCGGTCCTGGACAGTCACGGCCCCGTCCGCGCCTCACCTCGGTGTGACGGGGGCTCACAGCGAGTCTCAAAGGGCCTCGTGGGTGCTCCGGTCACCTTGCACTCTGGGTGGGCCCCACCGATATCACTGCTCCTCGCTCCTGAAGGGGCGTGCCACCATTTTGATGAGTCCGGGCTCCCGCAAGAACCTCGCTGGCATCCCGCTGGCTCCAGGAAATTCTGGCATCTTGTTTATCACCTCAGGAGCACACAAGGGGTCACTACGGGAGCCCCCACTGTTCCACTCACTGTTGTATTCAGCGGGGGGGCTCTTCTGCACTGCTACCCGAAGCTCCCGACTGGGAGAGCCGCCATTTTATGTAGATCACCCCGGGGCGGCCACGGTCCATTGGTACAAAACCGCTTCACCCCGGGGGCTTCCCCGATCACAAAACCAAACCGCAACAGTTACCCCACGCCTGGCTGCTCTGTGGGGTGATCGGGGTGCGCTCCAAAGTGCCTCAGAGCATATTGACTACGGGGCTTGGGACGGAGCCGGTCGGAGTCACGTCCGATTTGCCATGATGGCTGGCCACGCCCCCCAACATATTAGTTTTAACAATATCTGTACTTTACGGTTCATTCAATGCTAAGTATTCAATTTCTTCTAGAGAGTTCAATACTCTAGTTCATGTTGCCGCAAGACCTAGACTTACCCAAATGATTTCTCTTGACTTTGAATATACACTGGCAGAGCTCAACCGATCTGAACATTCATAGGATCCAATCTCTCGATGGGAAAGCATTTTCAAACTAAAGCTGTACAATTTGTTACTAAGACTCTTCTCTTGTGAAATTTCTTCCCACATTTCTTTCAACTCTGTCTTTTCAGATTTGGTTATATATGACGTAACATAGCGAGCAACAGCAATTGAATTAGCTGCAACATACTGGATATCCATGTTTGCATTCCACATTGTCAAAATCACTGGATTGTAGTCATTAATATACTTTGAATCTTCAGTTCTTTTTATGTTGTATGTATTCTTCGGAGATTTTCGAGTTATAGTATGCCTTACTGCTGACATAAAACTATTGACTCTTCGTTTTGGAAATATTGGACGTGGGAATCCAAAACGACATTTTGTATAACATTTTCCCTTTGACTTGTATTTTTGTCGACAATATTTTCCACATCGATGACTTTGAAACCGTAAAGCTTGTTGTCTCAAGCTGTTTCCTTCTCCTTTTTTTGAATGGCACAGGTAACATATTCTTCAATGAAAGACAAAACAGTTTCACCAGAATCGGTTCCAAATGTAGGTGCATTCTTGATCCATAATAGCATGTGTATATGAGGAGCACCTCTGGCTTGGTACTCCTTTCTCCAAAAGAAATCAGTAACTTCTCCAAGAGGTGGATTATTTTTATTGCAGATAAAAGACATCATAGCTTCAAACCCATGATTAAAATATCTGCACACATTTACAGGATCCAACAAACACAGTTTTCCAGCTGTCTTCAATTCAATATTTTTTTCATTTGAATTTGCTTTTCGTAGAAATTCAAGTAAATAGTCCCATGCATATTCAGCACAGCTAAGCATAACAAACCACGTAGGCGTACCTAAGTTCCTTAATATACATTTAAGTTCTCCATGATGACGATACCAATACTCATTAGTACCACGTTAACATGCCATCAAATTAGATTCTAAATGATCATCTCTTCGTTGAACTTTGTCCGAGAATTTCTTTGCAGAAAGATGTGTAAAATGAACTCCTGTTTTTAATATGTGGTTCAATGCATATGAAAGTCCAGACAAATCACTTTCAAACAGAAGATGAAATATATATGGAATACACTGTCGAAATCTTGGATCTTCTGAGTACAATCTTGTTGAACGGTATTCTGAAGCTGGAATCTGTACTGGTCGTCCATCATATCATCCACCTTTTCCAGTGGGGAAGAACTGTGGAAAATAACGAGCTTCTAAACTTTTTTCCGATACACTCATGGGAGTTCCCTTCGCTTTCTTCATCTGAAATAATTCAATAGTGTTTCCTATCACTTCTTTTGAATGTAGAGGATGTATACTGTAATGTTCATAAATATCTTCACTCCTGGACTTGTCCACTTTTTCTGTTTGGCCAGTTGAAATTTCTGTTTCATCTTCTAAACATATTTCCTGTACTTCCACATCTACAGCTTTATAATAAATATTGTTTTGTACAAGATATAATGTAGCCTTTTGAAGTTTGGTGACATCTACTAACTCTTATCACTGGAGCCTGATCCAGTTCCATCCAGGATGCACAGCGAATAAATGACTACATCATTAAATACGAAACCAAGGTTCAGTTCCATTTCTCTTCAACTTTTATTTCAAACGTACTCCATGTTATTTTCAGTGTTTTTCATCAATGCTTTACAGGTTCAACGAGTGCTAACTTGCTTTGCTCATTAGACACGTAGAGGTGCAAAATTCCTCATGGTTTGAATTACAGATAATACTCCCAATGCATTTCTGGCCTTCACTTGCCCTTCATCAGGGGAAACTCTACAAAATAAAAACCTGATTAACATCCATGAATCAGATGACAATTTTTCTGTATCCAAGCATCTGTGTTTTCCTAAAGCCCTTTACGTCTATTTAACAGAAAAATAGAATGAAAACTATCTTTCCATAAATCCCTTGTGCCCGCTAAACACATAATCAGAAAAATATACGGAAAGCCAACTCGTGCTGACTATAAGTAGCATCTCTTTATGCGAGCATATCAATCAATAGTAGGGTGAAACATTTAAAACATGATGCTTGCGCACACATTTTACAATCAACTTACTGCACGCCTAATGAGTCAAAAGCAGGATGAGCGAATTTTCAAACCACTATTGAATGTACCTTCATCCATATTGTTCCTCGTGCATTCTACATCCCTCTTATGCTCTTGATTGCAACCTTCCCCATGTGTGCCACATTTATCTA
Organism: Calotriton arnoldi; assembly: GCA_963921515.1. NCBI lineage: Eukaryota > Metazoa > Chordata > Amphibia > Caudata > Salamandridae > Calotriton > Calotriton arnoldi. The sequence continues at coordinate 234,558 of CAWUFW010016658.1, read as the reverse complement.
CGGAGTCACGTGATAGCCATCACGTGACTCTGCCTGTCATAGAAGGTGAAAAGATACTACTTTGATCGTGTTCACCACAAGGAGATAAATGACTTTTTATCTGAACAGCCACCTCCGAATCAAATGATAGTAATAATACATAAAAAAGCACAATCCCAAAATACATCTCTCTGTGAATACAATTATACACAGTATAAATATAAACGATGATGAAAAAATCAATCTGTCCATGCAATGATGATAAACATCAATTAAAAATATATTGTTATTCAACCAAATGATGATCCCTGTGTTCAAAAACGTGCTCAAATAATAGATACAGCAGTACAAGCTGATAATGTTTTCATTGCTTTCAACCATGATTAGCAAATGCACCTCTCATGTCTACTAACTCTTGCCATATTTTCCGACTCTTTGTTGGTACACCATTAACTAGAATAACTACAGGTTCACTTTCCTCTCTCTCTATACCAACAGTTTCAATATTTTTCTTAAAATCTAAAGGTAAATACACAACTCTTCCTTTCAGACCGCTTTGTAAATCTGCTGGAGGCATCTTACCTGTTTTATGCTCCATACGAACTATAGCCTGAAATGGGTGCACAGATTGAATAAGAATGGGCTCATATGTATTTAAATCTGCCAGTTCCGAAGGAATAGCTACTAACTCTAAGTTGTTATGTACTGCTCTATCTGGCATTTTGTTCTCTTCTAATTTTTTGTAACTATATTTACAAATACGTTGATCAGCACCCAACTCAAAATGACCTTCCACCAACAAATAGGCACCAAATTAGTCCCACTTATCAGTGTTTTCCTTTTAACTTTTTAAATATAGATCAACATTCCTAGTTTGACTTCTATAGTGAGTACGTTGACAACAAATACAAACAGGGGCTCATTAGGATGGCGGATGGACTCAAGTCTGTCCGCCATCCTGGTGTAAACCGGGACCGCCGCCATGCATGCGGCGGTCCCCCACACCGGATCAGGATGCGACTGCCACCATGGCGGTCGGATCCTGCATTTCAACATTGCGGCGGTTGCTGCAGACAGCAGCACCCGCCGCGATGCTAAAATGCCATGTTGTGCATTTCACAGCACTACGTGGCAGGCACCACACAGTGCCTGCCACGTAGTGCTGTGAAATATAGGGGGGTACCATGGGTACCCCCCAAGTGCACCCTCGCCTCCCCCAACACAAGGGGGGCCCGCAACGGGCCCCCAAACCCAATCCCTGCCAGCCTTTTGGCTGACTACAGCCAACATCGTAATTTGGCGGACGGTGCCTGCTAGGCACCACTGCCATTTTACTGATGAAGACCGCTCCGCCAGGCAATCGTAAGGGTTGCCTGTGGCGGTTCCATGGCGGACGGTCTTTGCGACCGCCACGGTCACGGTGAGATTCCCCCCACCATCCTAATTTGGTGGGGGAAAATCGTGGTCAGAGGACGGAAGGACCGCCACCGCATGGCTGGCGGTGGCGGTCCTTCCGCCATCCTAATGAGCCCCATAGTTTGGTTTTACACATGAAAGTACCTTAAATTTTGTAATTTCTTCTGCAAACTTCTCAGTAGTAATATCTTCCACCTGTTCTTCAACACCTACACTTATCAAGCTCTCACTTTCTCTACACTCCTCTTGTGAACCAAAGCAATGAAACTGTTTTTACATCCGATACTAAACCATGCAAAAGAGCTGTGTTTATTTCACTTAAAGATAATGCAGGACTTTTTACGTAGTTCAATCTTCTTACTAACTTCCGCATTTCTGAATGATGTACTGCTAACATTCTTAAATGATGCAAAGTACTTTGACATACTTTTCTAGAAAGACAAGCCAAAGAATGACCCTGCAACTTAGTATATTTTCTCACTTTACAATGATCTAGTCCTTGCAACATCTTAATCTTCTGTTTAACACTTTTTTTGCATAATCTCGTAAGAAAATTCGTAATATATCAATAGATTCCTGTCGTATACTACAAATACTATTACAATCCCACGTTTACACTGGAGCTTGTGTACGTCTCCCTTGAACTTCTTCAGCTATTACTTCTTCCACATTTCTAGGAGCCATCTTTTCTTTTTCAATTGGAGAACCATCTTTTATCTCATAACAACGACCACTGGTATCAACTGCATGAACTAATGTATTTTGTTGAAAATAGCTTTCTTCATTAAAAAAAGGCTCAGTACTAGAAGTGTGCTTCCTTTCACCCGAAAATGTTTTGCAAAAGTTTCTTCTATTAACCAGTCTTTTTCTTTTGCTTTTCTCATTCATAAAGTGCATTATTTTATTCAATGTTTTTATTTTCTTCAATACCAATATAAATAATTTTCTTTTCAAATCAAAAGCTTTTTCTACTACACTTTCAATCTGTTGTTTTTTCTTGTAAGCTGCTGATCTTCTTTTATATTTTTTACAATCTTTCAATAAATTTTGTAGTACTCTACTTTTATACATTCTCTTCTTAATGTCTTTATATTTGTTGGAAAGTGGGTTATTGGTAGGGGCAAATGTAGGTCTGCCCCTGGCAATAAGGCCACTAACACTTGATAGGACTCAGCATAGGTCTTAGAAATGTATTCCTATGCTCAACCCTTGGTAGCTTGGCTGCGAGCAGGCAGGCTTAACTTCAAAGACAGGTATGTAAAGCATTTAAAAACACCAATTCAGTAAATAATTAAGACACAACTCATAATAAAAATCCAACACCAATTTATAAAAATAGGAAATAATTTTATCTTTAAAATGACACCAAAACGACAAACATCCAATGTAGGGAACCGGAGATATGAATTTTTAAAGATTAATAAAAATATAGCACTTAGAAGCATATAGCACCATATTGGGACATAGGCTCGCGATAGACCGGGCCAAAGTCAAAGTTTCAGGCCAACCGCGATGGAGCCCTGAGCGGCTACCACCCTCGGAAGGTACCGGTTAAAGTTTTTACCTTCACACTTAGAAACTTTTCTGGAGCTTTTCTCGCGAGGCCCTCAAAGCTCCCAGCCAGTCCGGATCCGGTGAGGGTTCGCCGGCTTGACTTGTGACGAGGTCCCGGTAAACTTCCCTGGAGCGGACTTAGAAAATTTCTCAAGATCGCTTCAGCGGGGCAATCCAGAAATCCAGGCCGACACGCGAGAGAAGACAGGCGGCTTGGCTCTCGCGGTTGCTCCCGGTCAGCTTTTCTACGAGCGGACTTAGAAGCTTTTCTGGAGCTTTTTCTCGCGGAGTCCCTCGATGCTCCTCATGTAGCCGGATCCGGTGAGGGTTCGCCGGCTTCTGATTTTCTCTATTCCCGGTCAATCTCTGGAAGGCGATGCGATGGAGCTTTTAGCGGGATGAACCTGGTGGGCTTGGCCGGCTCGCGGTTGAAGGCAGGCGGCTTGGCTGACCAGGATGAGTCGGTCCCCCTATGGAGCTTTTTTCAAAGTTCCTCCAAAGTTCCCCAAACTTCTTGAACCTCTTCCTGAAGTTCCTCAAAGGGTCCCAAAGTGTCTCAAACTTACTCCAAGGGTCTGGAAGCTCCAAGATGGTCCTTGAAAGTTGAGGACTTCAATTCCCACAATGCACTGGACGTCACCCTTACAAATCCACTGGTAGCTCCCCAGGTTGATGATTCTTGGTGGTGAGGGTCCAGATGAGCTCTGTTAACCTGTAGCTTGCAGGGAGTCCACTCTTGACTTCTTTTACTCAGCACAGTTAGTCCACAAAGCTGTAGTTTCAGGTGGTGCAGTCTCCAGAGGTCAGGCCTTAGAAGTCTTTGCACAGCAGAACTTTTCAGCAGGGCCAGTCTTGCTTTCTTCAGTTTCAAGCAGCAGATCTGAGGGGCTTGGCCTCTCTCAGATACTTATTCCACAGTCTCTAGGTCATGCAGGAGGTCAAGCTTCACCAATAGGAGCAGGGTAACTTCCCACTTGGGAGACTCCTTCCTGTAGAGTGTGGCATTATTCTATCCCAGAGTGCAACAAAGCTTCCAAATCCATAATGGCTGATTTTCCAGCAAGGAGGTAAGAGCTGGCTAAACACTCCCACTGAGTTGGCTAATTAACCTAGCCTCTCCCCCCTACATCTGCACATACCTTCCTTAATCCTGCCATCTGGCTAAGGTGGGGGTTCAGAGTTGTAAATGACACTGCTCTGGGCTCTTCCCCTTTGAAGCTCATTGTTTACGACTCCTCCCCCTGGCCTGGCATTCTTGTGGAACAGCACACTGCCCTCCCAGTCCATCTGGATAGCCCCAGGGGCTCTTTATCACCTCTTCAGGCAGGCTGGCTAATCTCCTTAACTCTGACCAATCAGGACAGAGCACTGGAAGGCTGGATTTGGAACTAAACTAAGAAAGTCTTATAACTTCTTGTCTGTTCACTTTAGGAGAAATTCAATAATATAATATTGTTGGATTTAGCATTACCATTCTGAGAAGTCTTTGAATGGTAGCTCTAGCTCTTTTCTATCAGGAGTTATTATTTAATATCTTCCTGCAATGTTAGCCTATGTAACTGGGGATTTGCAATGGGAAAAATGACTTGGGCCAGTTTTCTAGCACCAGGGCTTATAAAAACATATTTTATAAGTATTTCCCTACTTTCTATAGGACCCCCAACCCTTGTGCAACTAGGGGAGACTTTAGGGGTTCTGAATCTGTAAAAATATTGCAGATCCTCAATTCCCTGTGCTCCTAGCCTCAAAGTCGAATTTGGGCAGCACTTTAACACAATGTGGGGAGTGACATGTGAAATTTCACTTTACCCAGGCATATAAAAACTCATTTTATAAGGGTGTACATTATAGATAACTGACCCCCCACCCCTGGGATACCTAGGGAAGACCCTGGGGGCCCCTAATATGCCAAAACATTGTAGGTTTTCCATTTTTAAGTGCCCCAAACCCCAAAGTCGAATTTGAGCACAATTTGCTTTTTAAAAGCAGTCCTGGCACCCAGGGCTGCTTTTAAACTGACCCCAGGCTTCAGCATTGCACCCATGCAAGTGCAGAAAAGCTGCTGGCCTCTAAACTGCCATGCCCCAGGATACTGGGGACTTCTAGGTAGTTTCAATCCCCTGCCCTATTATATACTAGGGGCTTATGGGGTAGGTCATGCCAATTACAGGGGTACCCCACCATCCCATAGTGTACCCTAGTGTATGTTGGGTGTCTTAACTGTATTATAATGTGTTCCTTTCAGCTTGGCACTGGCCTGGGCCTAGTTAGACAGAGCCCAGGGTCAGTCAGAGTCAGTTACCACCAGTTCCAGTCAGCAAAAGTTGGGGGTGCCCAGGGCACAGGATGACTTTACAACATAGCCCCCCAAACGAAAGGTGAGGGGTTACTAACCTACACCCTGGTAGTCCTCCTCAGCTAAGTGGAAAAACCTGGAAAGTCCATCTGCATTTGCATGGGCAACCCCAGGTCTGTGTTCCACTGTAAAGTCCATTCCCTGTAGGGAAATGGACCACCTTAACAGCTTGGGATTCTCCCCTCTCATCTGCATGAGCCATCTGAGAGGCCTGTGGTCAGTTTGAACACGAAAGTGAGTCCCAAACAAATATGGTCTCAAATTTTTCAGTGACCACCCCACAGCAAAAGCCTCTCTCTCAATGGCACTCCATCTCTGCTCTCTGGGAAGAAGCCTCCTGCTAATAAAGGCAACTGGCTGATCAAGGCCCCCTTCATTTAGCTGTGACAACACTGCCCCAATCCCTTGCTCTGAAGCATCTGTCTGAACTACAAATTCTTTTGTGTAGTCAGGGGCCAGTAACACTGGTGCTGAACACATAGCAGCTTTCAGAGTGTCAAAAGCCTTCTGACACTCTGGGGTCCAAATCACCTTCTTGGGCCTCTTTTTAGAAGTCAGTTCTGTTAGGGGCCCCACAATGGTCCCATACTTTTGAACAAACCTTCTATAGTACCCTGTCAGTCCAAGGAATGCCCTGACCTGAGTCTGGGTAACAGGTGCTGTCCAATCCAAAATACTTTGGATTTTAGCTTGGAGAGGCTGTACATGGCCCCCACCTACCAGGTGGCCCAGGTACACCACAGAACTCTGCCCTATTTGGCACTTGCTTGGCTTAATAGTCAGGCCTGCCTGCTGCATGGCCTGAAGCACTTCCCTTAGGTGGCTTAAGTGATCGCCCCAGGTAGAACTGTATACAGCTATATCATCCAGGTAAGCTGCACTGAACTGTTCCAACCCAGACAAGACCCTGTTCACCAACCTTTGGAAGGTGGCAGGTGCATTCTTTAAGCCAAAGGGCATTACCTTGAACTGATAATGTCCCTCTGGTGCGGAGAATGCTGACCTCTCCTTTGCTCCATCAGTGAGGGCAATCTGCCAGTACCCTGAAGTCAAATCAAAAGTACTCAGGTACTTAGCAGCCCCTAATCTGTCAATGAGCTCATCAGCTCTAGGTATAGGGTGAGCGTCAGTCTTTGTGACTGCATTCAATCCTCTGTAGTCCACACAGAACCTTAACTCCTTGGGTCCCCCTGAGGATTAGGTTTGGGTACCAGCACCACTGGACTGGCCCATGGACTCTCAGACGGTTCAATTACCCCCAATTCCAGCATCTTAGCAACCTCAGCTTTAATGCTGGCTCTGACATGGTCAGACAACCTGTACAGTTTATTTTTGACAGGTAGGCTGTCACCAGTGTCAATGTGGTGCACACACCACTCAGTGATGCCTGGGGTCAAAGAGAACAGGCCAGCAAACTGCTCCAGCACTTGCTTACAGTCTCTGTGCTGCTGGTCTGTCAACTTGGGAGAGAGTATCACCCCCTCCACTGACCCATCTTGCACATTGGTGGAGAGGAGGTCGGGCACAGGCTCCGTTTCCTCCTCCACACCCTCATCAGTGACCAGTAACATGGTCATGTCTGCCCTGTCATGGTGGGGTTTCAATCTATTCACATGCAGGACCCTATGAGGGTTCCTGGGGGTGCCAAGGTCAACCAAATAGGTAACCTCCCCCTTCTTTTCTAAGATTGGATAGGGCCCACTCCACTTGTCATGGAGGGCCCTGGGAGCCACAGGCTCCAACACCCACACCAATTGTCCTGGAGTATACTCAGGCATAGTAGCCTTCTGATCATACCAGTGCTTCATGAGCTCCTGGCTGGCCTCCAGTTTCCTGTTTGCCTTGTACATGTACTCTGCCATTCTAGATCTCAGGCCGAGCACATAGTCCAGCACATTGTCCTTTGCTTCTTTAAGAGGCTTCTCTAAAGACTCTCTCAGCAGGCTCAATGGCCCCCTCACAGGGTGTCCAAACACCAACTCAAAGGGACTGAAACCAACACCTTTCTGTGGCACCTCCCTGTAGGCAAACAGTAAGCATGGGAGGAAACCATCCCATCTCCTCCTGAGTTTCTCTGACAACCCATTTATCATGCCCTTCAGGGTTTTGTTGAATCTCTCAACAAGACCATTTGCTTGTGGGTGATAGGGGGTGGTGAACTTGTAGTTGACACCACACTCATCCCACATAGCAGTCAGATAGCTGGACAGGAAGTTCGTGCCCCTATCTGACACCACCTCTTTGGAAACCCCACTCTGGTGAACACACCAAGCAGTGCTCTAGCCACCGCAGGAGCATCAATGGTTCTCAGAGGTATGGCTTCAGGGTATCTAGTGGCATGGTCAACTACCACTAAGATATACCTATCCCTGATGCAGTAGGTGGGTCCAGGGGACCAACAATGTCCATCCCCACCCTTTCAAAAGGAACCCCAACCACTGGCAGTGGTATTAGGGGAGCCTTTGTCTTGCCCCCTGCCTTGCCACTGGCCTGACAGGTGACACAGGAGCTGCAAAACTCCTTTACCTTTTCAGACATATGGGGCCAGTAGAAATGGTTCACCAACCGGTTCCATGTCTTTGTCTGTCCCAAATGTCCTGCCAAGGGGATATCATGACCCAAAGTCAGGATGAACTCTCTGTACTTCTGGGGCACCACCAACCTCCTGGTGGCCCCCTCCTTGAGGTTTCTGGCCTCAGTATAAAGCAGTCCATCTTCCCAGTAGATTCTATGAAACCCACTGTCATCCCCTTCCTCTTGCTTAGAGGCAATCCGCCTCAAGCTCAAGCTGGAGGGTCCACCGGCTCCTGTCAGTTCTGCCAAATCTGACAGCTCTGGCAGGGATGGAGTCCCTCCCTCAGAGGCCAGATCCTCCCCATCAGGGTTAGATTCTGCCTGCACCTCTGGAGTTCCCTGGGCTGGCTCACCAGGCCCAGTACCCTTGTCCATGGATGCTTGGCCCTTTGTTCCAGGGTCCAAGTGTCCAGCCCTCCCTTCTGGCTAGTCTGTGACCTAGTCACAGCACATACCCACTCAGGGAGCTCCAATATTTTCATATGGAGTCCTCTCTCCACCTCTGACCACGCAGAAGCTTCAAGGTCATTGCCCAGGAAACACTGGACTGGGAGCACCTTTGACACAGCTACCTTCATAGGGCCTGTCACACCTCCCCATTCCAAATCCACCACAGCCATAGGATGGATTTTGGTAGTGCTGTCTGCATACGTCACCTGGTGAAACTCACCAGGTAGCACCCTCTCTTGAGGCACCAGCCCATCCAGGACCATAGTTACACTAGCCCCAGTGTCTCTGATAGCCTCAACCTCAGTCCCATTCACTTTAGGCCTCTGCCTGTACTTGTCCATGTTTGGAGGTAAGGCATCAAGCGTTGCAATATTCACCCCACCCAGGGACACTAAGGTTGCTGCCACCACTGGACAACCCCTTCTGGTGCACCACTCTCCACCCCTACACTCACACTGGCTATCCCTTAGGGGGGAGCTTCTTGGCACAGACAGCATCTCCCTGCTTGTGCCCTGGCTGGTTACAGTCAAAGCACTTACCCACCTTTGAGGGATCAAAGAACCTACCAGGCTTTCCCTGATACCCCCTCCCTTTGAATTTGGGTTGGCTCGGGGCCCCCCTCCTTGTGCAGGTTTTTGTGGGTCTTTGGAGGACTCCTTCTGGTTTTGACCTTCTTTCCCTTGGGCTTTCCCCTGGGGAGGGACCTGTCCTCCTTTCTTCTGGTCACCCCCCTGGTGCTGTATGGAAACCCGGGTTCTCACCCACTCATCAGCTGCTTCCCCCAGCTCTCTGGGGTCTGTCAGCTTAGAGTCCACTAGATACTGGCGTAACTTCTCTTCTGCACAATGAGTCAAAATATGTTCCTTCAAAAACAAATTATACAATCCCTCATATGTGTCAACTTTGTTACCAACAATCCAGCCGTCCAGTGCCTTTACTGAAACGTCCACAAAGTCTACCCACGACTTTGAACTCAATTTCTGGGTGCCTCTAAACTTCACCCTATACTGCTCTGGAGTCAGACCAAATCTCTTGACTAAGCATGCCTTCATCTGCTGGTATGATTCTGCGTCCTCTCCCTTCAGAGTCAGGAGCCTATCCCTCCCAGCTACTGGAATCAACTCCCACAGGAGTGCACCCCAATACCTAGAGTGGACCCTACTCATTTTAAGGGCCCTCTCAAAAGCTGCTAGCCACTTGTCAATGTCATCCCCTCAGTGTACTTGGGTACTATACCCTTGGGAAGTTTAGGTTCAAATGCACCACCCCTGGACATCTCAAAATCTTCATAATTTTCACTGCCACCATTTCTCTTCTCCTCCCTCTCCCATCTTCTTTTAGCCAATTCGAATTTCTCCTTCTCCAAGGCAATCAACTCTAATTGAGCCTGAAGCTGTCTCTCTGCAAGGGACAGTGATGGTACCTGAGTGAGGGACCCTTCCCCACTCCCACCATCAGGATTCTGTTGGCTTACACTAGTTATAATGGAAGAGGCATCATCCTCCTCTCCTGGGATGATGTTGGGGGGGACACCCTCTACCCCCCTTGATTCTCCTCAGCTGCCTGGTCATGGGCTTGTATAAACTGAAACAACCCTGCCTTCCTATACCTCTTGGAAGCAGGCAGCCCCCTAAGCCTACACTGTTCCCTAAGCTCAGCCAACTTAAACTATGACAGTTAGCCAGTTCCAACTCCATGCTTCCCTAGTTTTGGGTTACAACACTAGGCACAATAGACTTAGAACAATTTGGAAAAATCAAAACAATGGATTAAAAACAGTTTAGTCCAAATTCCAAAAATCAAACTCAAAAGTTTTGTTCTAAGGCAATTTAGAGGATTTTTATAATCTTAATTCATTCACTGAAAGGTGTACTTTTTAAACACAAGTCCACATCCCACCGCTGCCACCAAATGTTGGAAAGTGGGTTATTGGTAGGGGCAAATGTAGGTCTGCTCCTGGCAATAAGGCCACTAACACTTGATAGGACTCAGCATAGGTCTTAGAAATGTATTCCTATGCTCAACCCTTGGTAGCTTGGCTGCGAGCAGGCAGGCTTAACTTCAAAGACAGGTATGTAAAGCATTTAAAAACACCAATTCAGTAAATAATTAAGCCACAACTCATAATAAAAATCCAGCACCAATTTATAAAACTAGGAAATATTTTTATCTTTAAAATGACACCAAAACGACAAAAATCCAATGTAGGGAACCGGAGATATGAATTTTTAAAGATTAATAAAAAATATAGCACTTAGAAGCACATAGCACCATATTGGGACATAGGCTCGCGATAGACCGGGCCAAAGTCAAAGTTTTAGGCCGACCGCGATGGAGCCCTGAGCGGCTACCACCCTCGGAAGGTACCGGTTAAAGTTTTTACCTTCACACTTAGTAAACTTTTCTGGAGCTTTTTCTCGCGAGGCCCCTCGAAGCTCCCAGCCAGTCCGGATCCGGTGAGGGTTCGCCGGCTTGACTTGTGATGAGGTCCCGGTAAACTTCCCTGGAGCGGACTTAGAACATTTCTCAAGATCGCTTCAGCGGGGCAATCCTGAAATCCAGGCCGACACGCGAGGGAAGACAGGCGGCTTGGCTCTCGCGGTTGCTCCCGGTCGGCTTTTCTACGAGCGGACTTAGAAGCTTTTCTGGAGCTTTTTCTCGCGGGGTCCCTCGATGCTCCTCATGTAGCCAGATCCGGTGAGGGTTCGCCGGCTTCAGATTTTCTCTACTCCCGGTCAATCTCTGGAAGTCGATGCGATGGAGCTTTTAGCGGGACGAACCTGGTGGGCTTGGCCGGCTCGCGGTTGAAGGCAGGCGGCTTGGCTGACCAGGATGAGTCGGTCCCCCTAGGGAGCTTTTTTTCAAAGTTCCTCCAAAGTTCCCCAAACTTCTTGAACTTCTTCCTGAAGTTCCTCAAAGGGTCCCAAAGTGTCTCAAACTTACTCCAAGGGTCTGGAAGCTCCAAGATGGTACTTGACAGTTGAGGACTTCAATTCCCACAATGCACTGGACGTCACCCTTACAAATCCACTGGTAGCTCCCCAGGTTGATGATTCTTGGTGGTGAGGGTCCAGATGAGCACTGTTAACCTGTAGCTTGCAGGGAGTCCACTCTTGACTTCTTTTACTCAGCACAGTTAGTCCACAAAGCTGTAGTTTCAGGTGGTGCAGTCTCCAGAGGTCAGGCCTTAGAAGTCTTTGCACAGCAGAACTTTTCAGCAGGGCCAGTCTTGCTTTCTTCAGTTTCAAGCAGCAGATCTGAGGGGCTTGCCCTCTCTCAGATACTTATTCCACAGTCTCTAGGTCATGCAGGAGGTCAAGCTTCACCAATAGGAGCAGGGTAACTTCCCACTTGGGAGACTCCTTCCTGTAGAGTGTGGCATTATTCTATCCCAGAGTGCAACAAAGCTTCCAAATCCATAATGGCTGATTTTCCAGCAAGGAGGTAAGAGCTGGCTAAACACTCCCACTGAGTTGGCTAATTAACCTAGCCTCTCCCCCCTACATCTGCACATACCTTCCTTAATCCTGCCATCTGGCTAAGGTGGGGGTTCAGAGTTGTAAATGACACTGCTCTGGGCTCTTCCCCTTTGAAGCTCATTGTTTACGACTCCTCCCCCTGGCCTGGCATTCTTGTGGAACAGCACACTGCCCTCCCAGTCCATCTGGATAGCCCCAGGGGCTCTTTATCACCTCTTCAGGCAGGCTGGCTAATCCCCTTAACTCTGACCAACCAGGACAGAGCACTGGAAGGCTGGATTTGGAACTAAACTAAGAAAGTCTTATAACTTCTTGTCTGTTCACTTTAGGAGAAATTCAATAATATAATATTGTTGGATTTAGCATTACCATTCTGAGAAGTCTTTGAATGGTAGCTCTAGCTCTTTTCTATCAGGAGTTATTATTTAATATCTTCCTGCAATGTTAGCCTATGTAACTGGGGATTTGCAATGGGAAAAATGACTTGGGCCAGTTTTCTAGCACCAGGGCTTATAAAAACATATTTTATAAGTATTTCCCTACTTTCTATAGGACCCCCAACCCTTGTGCAACTAGGGAGACTTTAGGGGTTCTGAATCTGTAAAAATATTGCAGATCCTCAATTCCCTGTGCTCCTAGCCTCAAAGTCGAATTTGGGCAGCACTTTAACACAATGTGGGGAGTGAAATGTGAAATTTCACTTTACCCAGGCATATAAAAACTCATTTTATAAGGGTGTACATTATAGATAACTGACCCCCACCCATGGGATACCTAGGGAAGACCCTGGGGTCCCTAATATGCCAAAACATTGTAGGTTTTCCATTTTTAAGTGCCCCAAACCCCAAAGTCGAATTTGAGCACAATTTGCTTTTTAAAAGCAGTCCTGGCACCCAGGGCTGCTTTTAAACTGACCCCAGGCTTCAGCATTGCACCCATGCAAGTGCAGAAAAGCTGCTGGCCTCTAAACTGCCATGCCCCAGGATACTGGGGACTTCTAGGTAGTTTCAATCCCCTGCCCTATTATATACCAGGGTCTTATGGGGTAGGTCATGCCAATTACAGGGGTACCCCACCATCCCATAGTGTACCCTAGTGTATGTTGGGTGTCTTAACTGTATTCTAATGTGTTCCTTTCAGCTTGGCACTGGCCTGGGCCTAGTTAGACAGAGCCCAGGGTCAGTCAGAGTCAGTTACCACCAGTTCCAGTCAGCAAAAAGTTGGGGGGTGCCCAGGGCACAGGATGACTTTACAACAATATTCTTTCATCCTTCTTTCAACATGGATTGTTTTCCCATAACTTGATTTTCCATTAATATGTCCTTTTATCGTTTCCTTCTGATTTTTTATACAACTTTTCTTTCTCTTTTCCACATTTTGAAAATTCATTATGTTCTTTAAAAGGCTTTTAATAAATTCTTTAGTTTTCCTACCAGAAGTCTTTTTCTTCAATGCCACATTTTGAACTTCATCTAATTTCTGCTTTTCTCTCTCCTTTAAATAGTACTGTTTTTTTTCTTGTCTTTTCTTTTGAACTTTTCTTGTCATACTGAATCTTTCTTACTAATAATGGAGAATATCTAAAAAAAAAGAAAAGTTTAAAAACTTTCAAAAAATTATTTTATATTATTAAAATAATTATATACAAATATTCACATCCATAAGTAAAGAAATACTTTCAATTCAATTGCAAAGCTATGTTAGACACTGCACAATTCCTTCATTTAGAAGACATCACAACCTCTGCAACAGAATGAGACAGCACAACTAAAGTATTTCTCTACTACTACCCAAAACAATTAGTTTCACATGTATAATACATCAGACAATATATGTATAAATAGACACATATGTCATTCACAACACCATAAAGTCCCTTAAACTTCACAGACTGCTGTTCCCAATTCAAAATAACACCTAAAATGTTGAGCTTAGCCAAATATAAAGCAGCAACCCTTCACATACCTCTATTGTAAGTCTCACCATATTCCAGAAAGCATCCATGCATGTGTCTGTACCTTTTCCTAGTGACACTATATATAAAACAAATATACAAATACTTCTATACCTGTATTTTTTCAAAGACTCATACAAAGTACCCTAATCACTAAACCATCTGTCAACATGTCTTTAACCTTACTTTTGTGCTGCAGCTTCACCATTTTGCAACTACTCAAAGTGTTGGGCCTACCCAAATATAAAGTAGCAAACCTTCAGATAAGTCTGTTGTAAATCTCACAATACATGCTTTCTGGAAAATACCGAGACTTACAGCAGACACATGTGAAGGATTGCTGCTTTATATTTCGCTAGGCCCAACACCCTGAGCATTACTAGAATGGTGAAGCAGCAGCACAAAAGTAAGGTTTCAGGCATGTTAGGAGATGGATTAGTTATTACGCTATTTTGTATGAGTCTGTGGAAAGCTACACTTCAAATATACCGCATAATTTTCAGTGTGTGCTTGAAATGTGAAGTGCAGTCTGTCACGTTTTAAGGCCTTCCTGGTCTTGTGACTGAGGAATGTTTCTACTTGCAGATGTATTCTGGTATGTGTTATGCATCAGAAGATGATACTTGTTTAAAAGACAGGTGTACAACTATTTTTATATTACTTTTATATATGACGCTGCTAGCAAAAGCTACAGACATATGCATGCATGCTTTCAGGAATATGGTGAGACTTACAGCTGTGACGTGATAGAATGCAGCATTATATTTGGCTAGGCCCAACACTCTAAGTAGTCGTTGAATGGTGAGGTGCAGTAGAAAAGTGAGGTGTAAGACATGTTACGAGACGGATTAGTGATTAGGCTACTTTGTACGAGTCTGTGGAAAGGCAAACTGTAAATATACTGTATAATTTGCAGTATCTGTTTGAAATGTAAAGTGTAGTCTGTCAAGTTTTAAGGCCTTTATGGTATGGTGACTGAGTCATGTCTCCACGTGCACATGTAATCCATTATGTGTTATGCATCTGAAGATGCTAGATGTATAAAACAACGGTATACATCTATTTGTATATTTCTTTTATATACGAAGCTGCTAGCAAAAGGTACAGACATATGCATGCATGCTTTTAGGAATATGGTGAGACTTACAGCTGAGACATGTGATGGGTTGCTGCTTTAAATTTGGCTAGGCCCAACACCATAGGTAGTCACAGAATGGTGAAGCTCCAGCACAAAAGTGAGGTTTAACACATGTTAGGAAACGGATTAGTGATTAGGCTAGTTTGTATGAGTGTGTGTAAAGGTACACTTAAAGTATACCCGAGAAACATAGTTGTTTGAAATATGAAGTGCAGTCTCTCAAGTTTTAACGTCTCCATGGTGTTCTGACTGAAGTATATCTCTGTTTACACATGTATTCTAATATGTTTTATCCATCTGAAGATCCTAGACCTGTAAAACACAGGTATACATCCATTGTTATGCTTCTTTTATATATGGTGTCACTAGCAAAAGGTACAGACACATGCATGCATGCTTTTAGAAATATGGGGAGACTTACAGCAGAGACATGTGAAAGGTTGCTGATTTGCTTTTAGCTATGCTCACAACCTGATTAGTAGTAGAATAGTGAAGCAGCAGCAGCAGAAAAGTGATGTTTAAGATAAGTTGGGGCCGAAATTAGTGATTATGATACTTTGTAAGAGTCTGTGGAAAAGTTCACTTAAAGTATGTCACATATATTTAGGTGTGTGTTTGAAATATGAAGTGCAGTCTGCCAAGTTTTAAAGCTTTTATATTCTTGTGACTGAGGTACGTCTCTACTTGCACATGCATTTTGATACGTGTCATGCATGTGAAGCTGATAGACATTTAAAACACAGGTATACATCTATTTATATATTATTTTTATATAGGGTGTTGCTAGAACATGCTACAGACATATGTATACATGGTTTCAGGAATATGGTCGCAGCTGAGACATGTGATGGGTGTGTCTAAGTAATTGCATGACTCCATGAGCAGTGCCTGGGTGATTGTATGAGTGCAAGAGAATGAATAGTGATTGGCTGATTGCATGAGTGCAGAGGTAGAGCTTAAGTGCATGGATAATTGCATGAATAGTGCCTGAATGTATAGATGAGTGCATGAGTAGTGCCTGGTTGAATGGATGAGTGCAACTGTACTGCCTGGGTGATTGTAAGAGTGCAAGGGTAGTGGCTGGGTAATTGGAGGAGAGGATGGATAGTGACTGGCTGATTGCATGAGTGCATAGGTAGTGCCTGGGTGATTTTATGAGTGCATGGGTAAATGGAATGATTGTGGGAGTAGTGACTGAATGCATGGATGAGTGCATGGATAGTGCCTGAGTGATTACATGAGTGCAGGGTGGTGCCTGGGTGATTGGAGGAGCGCATGGGTACTGCCTGAGTGATTGAAGGAGTGCATGGGTAATGCCTGGGTGATTGCATGAGTGCAGGGGTAATGCCTGGGTGATTGGAGGAGTGCACGGGTAGTGCCTGGGTACATGGAGGAGTGCATGGGTAGTGCCTGGGTGATTGGAGGAGTGC
The DNA here is from genome assembly GCA_963921515.1 of Calotriton arnoldi. Classification (NCBI taxonomy): domain Eukaryota; kingdom Metazoa; phylum Chordata; class Amphibia; order Caudata; family Salamandridae; genus Calotriton; species Calotriton arnoldi. The sequence goes on along the minus strand of CAWUFW010016658.1, from coordinate 218,228 downwards.
ATGGGTAGTACCTGGGTGATTGCATGAGTGCAGGGGTAGTGCCTGAAAGATTGGAGGACTGCATGGGTAGTGCTTGGGTGATTGCATGAGTGCAGGGGTAGTGGTTGAGTGCATGTATGACTGCATGGGTACTGCCTGAGTGATTGAAGGAGTGCATGGGTAATGCCTGGGTAATTCAAGGAGTGCATGAGTAGTGCCTGGGTGATTGGAGGAGTGCATAGGTACTGCCTGCATGATTGTATGAGTGCACGGGTTGCACCTGGGTGATTGGAGAAGTGCATGGGTAGTGCCTGGGTGATTGGAGGAGTTTTGGGGTAGTACCTGGATGATTAGAGGACTGCACGGGTAGTGCTTGGGTGATTGCATGAGTGCAGGGGTAGTAACTGAGTGCATGTATGAGTGCATGGGTAGTGCCTGAGTGATTGCATGAGTGCATGGGTAGTGCCTGGGTGATTGGAGGAGTGCATGGGTAGTGCCTGGGTTATTGCATGAGTGCATCGGTAGTGTATGGGTGATTGTATGATTGCAGGGGTAGTGGCTGGGTGATTGGAGGAGTGCATAGGTAGTGCCTGGGTGATTTTATAAGTGCATGGGTACTGGCTGAGTGATTGAAGGAGTGCATGGATTGTGCCTAGGTGATTGGAGGACTTCAAGGGTAGTGCCTGTGTTATTGCATGAGTGCATAGGTAGTGCCTGGGTGATTGCATGAGTGCAGGGATAGTGCCTGGGTGATTGGAGGAGTGCATAGGTATTGCATCAGTGATTGCATGAGTGCAGGGGTAGTGTCTGGGTTATTGAAGTAGTGCATGCGTAGAGCATGAGTGATTGCATAAAGTGCAAGTGTAGTGACTGGCTGATTAAAGGAGTGCATAGATAGTGCCTCAGTGCATGGATGACTGCATGGGTAGGGGCTGGGTTATTGGAGACTTACAGCTGAGGCATGAGATGGGTTGCTGCTTTATATTTGACTAGGCCCAACATCCTGAGTAGTCGCAGAATAGTGAAATTGCAGCACAAAAATGAGAATTATGACATGGTGTACACTTTTGTACTACAGCTTCACCATTCCGTAACTACTCAAGTTGTTGGACCTACCCAAATATAAAGCATCAAACCTACACATGAGTCTGTTATAAATCTCACCATATTCCTGAAAGCATGTATGCATGTGTCTGTACCTTTTACTAGTACTACCATATATAAATGAAACATACAAATAGAGTTATATCTATGTTTTATACGTCTAGTATATTCAAATGCATAACACATATGAGAATACATATGCAAGTAGAGACATACACCAATCACAAGACCATGCAGACCTTAAACTTGAGAGACTGCACTTCACATTTCAAACAGACAGCTACATTTATATGTCGTACTTTAAATGTACCTTTTCACACACTCATACAAACTAGCCTAATCACTAATCTGTTTCCTAACATGTCTTAAACCTCACTTTTTCGTGCTGCAGCTTCAGCATTCTGCAACTACTTAGGGTGTTGGGCCTAGTCAAATATAAAGCAGCAGTCTATTACATGACTCAACTGTAAGTCTCACCATATTCTTGAAAGCATGCATGCATATGTATCTATCTTTTCAAATCATCATCATATCTAAAATAAATATATAAATAGATGTATACTTGTATTTTATACGTCTAGCATCTTCAGATGCATAGCAGACATGAGAATACATGTGCAAGTACAGACATACTGCAATGACAAGACCATGCAGACCTTAAACTTAAAATTTGACAGACTGCACTTTACATTTCAAAGAGAGACCTACATTTCTGCGGTGTACTTCAAGTGTGCATTTCCCCAGACTCATAGAAAGTAGCCTAATCACTAATCCCTCTGCCAACATAACTTAAAACTCACTTCTGTGCTGCAGCTTCACCATTCTACGAATACTCAGAATGTTGGGCGTAGCCAAATATAAAGCAGCAACCTATCACATATCTCTGCCATAAGTCTCACCATATTCCTAAAACCATGCATGCTTGTATCTGTACCTAGTGCCAAAAGCTTAACACATATCAGAATACATGTGCAAGTAGAGACATACCTCACTCACAAGACCATAAAGGCCTTAAAACTTGACAGACTTCACTTAACATTTCAAACACACACCTAGATTTATGCGGCATACTTCAAGTGAAGTTTTACACAGACTCTTATAAAGTACCATAATCACTAATTCCTCACCCAACATATCTTATACATCACTTTTCTGCTGCTGCTGCTAAGAGCAAAGCAGCAACCCTTCACATATCTCTGTTGTAAGTCTCCCCATATTTCTAAAAGCATGGATGCATGTGTCTGTACCTTTTCCTCGTGCCATCATATATAAAAGAAACATACAAATAGATGTATACCTGTATTTTATAAATCTAGCATCTTCAGACGCATAACAAGTAGCATAATACATGTGCAAGTAGAGACATATCTCACTCACAACACCATCCACATCTTAAAACTACACAGACTAGACTTCAAATTTCAAACAGACACTGAAAATTATGCGGTATATTTGAAGTGTAGCTTTCCACAGACTCACACAAATTAGCCTAATAACTAATCTCTCTGCAAACATGTCTTAAAACTCACTTTTGTGCTGCAGCTTTACCATTCTACAACTACTTAGAGTGTTACACCTAGCCAAATATAAAGCAGAAACCCTTCGCATGTCTCAACTGTAAGTCTCACCATATTCCTGAAAGCATGCATGCATATGTCTGTACCTTTTGCTAGCAGCATCACATATAAAATAAATATACAAATAGATGCATACATGTGTTTTATACATCTAGCACCTTCAGATACATAACACTTATCAGAATACATCTCCTAGTAGAGACATTGTTCAATCACAACACTATGCACACCTAAAAAAGTCACAGAACACACTTCACATTTCAAGCAAATACCCAAAAATTATGTGGCATATTTCAACTGAACCTCTCTAGAGACCTATAAAAAGTAGCTTAATCACTAATACCTTATGCCAACATGTTTTAAACCACACTTTTGTGCTACAACTTCACCATTCTACTACTACTCACAGTCTTGAGCCTAGCCACATACAAAGCAACAACACCTCTTTGTTATATATGAAGCATCTTCAAATGTATAAGACATATGAGAATACATATACAAAAAGAGACATACTTCAGTCACAAGTCCATGCACACCTTTATACTTGACAGAGTGCACATCCAATTTGAAAGCGACACCTAAAAGTATGCGGTATACTTCAATTGTACATTTCCACACACTAATACAAACTACCATAATCGCTAATCCATCTTCCAATATACACATATTACTATACACAATCTATTTCAAACAACATTTAAGTACAATAAAACAAACTACAATACACATCTCTACATTTAATAATATATTTCAAACATCACAGTTCTTGAATAATTTTTAAAGTTTGAAAATAAACTTAAAACATAATACACTTCACAAATTTTTAACTTACCTTCCAAATAGTTTTGTAGAATATGAAATATCAGAAACTCATACAAGATTTTCTTATGCACACAATCAATGTAATGCACCACTCTCAACAAGGTAAAACCAGTAATGGCAAACTTTCCCTCTCTTTCTCCACACAAATAAATGTAAGTAGCAAATCACATTGCTTCCTACATTATTTCAAATTGTAAAACACATTTCTATTGGTTAGACATATTAACCCTTACCAACTGACTTCTAAAAGTGCCTAAACTGGTTCTGGAATTTTTTGGAGTCGCGACTCCACCGTGTACCATCACAATGCGAATCCATACGGGAGTTAAAAAATGTATTACTAATAATGCTAGCATTATTTTTTAAGAACACACCACTTCTAAACATAGTACTGATTTAGGAAATCTTACTTTAATAACATATCACCTATATATAAATTACAATTTCATATTTTAAAACCACAGTTAAGATTCAACCCTTCCCCCATTCTGCTTAATCCCAGTTTCCATAGTAACAGTTTCTGCAACATTCAACTGAACAGGCAGGTCACAAGTTCACCATATTTTCAAGTTCAGCACACAAGGTTACAAATGCAAACAGCAGGTGTGGTTGACTTTTGCAAAATATTACCTTATCCTACCTACTGTACCTTTCAAACATTTTTTAATAACCAATAAGAAACATGCTTTTTAAGAAAGTAACATTCACCCTATTTTTGAGTGTACAATGTTCATAAACAGCTAATCAATTATCTGCTTTTTAAAAAACAGCATATTGTCCACCATTTTAGATACCTCTCATTCTACCAACTGACTACCTCAGCTACAGACTAACTCTGGGTTGAGTTTGCGTAGTCGCGCTACGCGGAATTCGGCGAAGTCGCAAAAAAACTCTGCGAGCTTGCTTTCTTCTGGGTTTCACTCTCCCTTTATATGTGTATTGCCTAGTAGTGGTACTGTAAGACTCAGAGAACCCATTGGTCCTAGGATACTACTAGTACTAGTACTAGTAAGCACTCCTTACTACTACTAGTACTAGTAGCTCTAATCTGCTGTGCAGATTGTATGCCCAAGTAAGGTATTCTCCGCAGGTTTGTGAGATGAGAAGGCTTTAGTTTATTTTACTGTCTCATCATGCTCAATCAGTAATGGTGGTCACTCATGTTTGACAGGACACCCCAAAGTATTTTACTTTTTCGAATCCAGGCCTGTTACTTTATTTAGTAGCAGCAGTTGATGGTGAACACTGAACAACTGATTACCGTGCACCACGGCTGGAAGGAAGTATGAGGAGTAGGAGGACGGCACCATTATTTTCCAACTAAGAGAGACCTCATGTCCGCCCAGTTGGCCACTCTTTCTTCTTTTTAAAAAATGAGATGCACCAATAGCTCTAGTCACTGAGTCCAGTCCTTTGGGTTGTCCTCTTCTTGAGAGGCTTTTCATAAATTGCCACCAACAAAATGCCCAACCGGATATTGTTATTTGATAGGACATACTGTCTACTCTACTCTAGTATCCGAATTGTAGATAGTGATGTGTGTGGTGTATTTATTATTAATTATGTATTTTCAATCTTGCTAATGAAAAACATAAATAGGGGAGGTGTATATGGCATCTAAAAAAATGTGAAATGTTTTTTCCAGGCATACCGACCACCAGTGCCGGGACCAGCGGTGAGGGCCATGCCACTCCGGAGGGAGCGGAGGATGCAGCAGCTGCAGGGGGTGAGCCATCAGCAGTGGCGAGCGGTGGTAAGTCATATTCCTTACTTATTGAGAATGATGAATACACTCGCTGCAAGGGTGTACACTCAGTACTAGTACACTGTACTTCTGCTGAGACTTGGGGGTCGATTCCGATTCGGGCCGGAAATTTCTCCGACCGAGCCGGACCCGGAGAGATTTCCGACCGAATCGGACCCGTGCAGTCCGACCGAACGAGTACGATGCGTCCGTATGTTATCGGACACGAGTCGGATCGGACTCCCATTGAACTCAATGGGAGCCGGTCGTACAACGCGTACGCGGGCTCCCATTGCCTCAATGGGTGCGAGGCGGACAAGGGCGCCCTACAGCGAGTACGCCGCGAGCGCCTCGCGGCGTACACGCACAGGTAGGGGGACCCATGGGTCCCCCTGTGTGCGCCTCGCACGGGTACAGCGTACAGGGGTCCGACACGGACCCCCAAGTACGGCTCCGACAGCGAGTTCGAGTCGGACGGCGCGAGTCGGTCGGAGCGGTCGAGGTGCGCATCGTACTTACCCGGCCGGAAAACGTCTCCATTGCGCGGTGCGAATCGGGTCCGAGCGAGTCGGTCGGAGCGGTACGATCCGGGTACGAGTCGGTCGGAGCGGTCGGGTCGCCCGGACGAGTCGGTCGGCGAATTCGCATCGTACTCGCTCGGCCGGACCCGCTTACGGTTCGGTCGGGAAACAGGCTTTCGCATGGCTTTTTTCCCGACCGAATGGTATTGGGTGCGCCTCCGACCGAGATCGGAATCGGCCCCTAAGTTGTTGTGAACACTGAACAGTTGAAGAAGACACCCCTTACTTACATTAGCATTAGCGGTGGGGGTTGAGTAACTAATGGCCTATTCTATTCTATCTTCAACTCAGAAGAGACAGTTTTATGACGAAGACAAAGAGTCAGCTGAGTCGACGACATGTATGACTGGCAGAGAAGGATGCGTGGGTGAAGGAAGGGGCCCTGGGATGCATATAGGTGGCGGATGAAGATTAGATGATAGGATGCATGGGTAGTTGAAGGATGGGTGAAAGGTGAAAGAGAAAGCAGAAAGGATGCCTGTCTGGGTGGGTGAAACTGTATGGGTGAAAGGAATCCTCCGGGGGGTTTGAGGGGTCAAACTCTAAGGCAAGCAAGGACACATGGGTGGTGGTTGGTTATATCTATGACAAATGTATGTTGTCTGTGAAAGCCGGTTTATGATAGCCATGTTTGGATGGATGGATGCCTGGATGGTATCATAGAGAGTAGGTGAAAACACAGTCAGACTGGGTGAATAGAATGTAAAAGAAAATTAAACTATGCCAGAGTACCAAAGCCAAGGGTGAAGATTAAGAATAAAATAATAATAATGCTAGAAGAGTAATGCACTGATAAATGAAAAAAGCCCTGGGAAGAACAAGGACTGTTTTTTGCAAGGTTTTTGATTCAAAGGTTTGAGGTTGTACTTCTATTTCAGAATGGAATACTCCCTTGACTCACAGTAGTTTGCAAGCATAACATATATATTGTGCATGACTATTATTTACCCTACCCACCCATCATTAATCGCCTCCCTCTCCGACTCTGAGGCCCACTTCCGCTCCAGTCCCTACCCATGTAATATTTGAGTGTATCAGCCATGGGTGGCCTATCGGCTGCATGGCAACTAGTACTTACAAATCACTCAGTATGTCATCATCATCATCATCATCATCATCACGTGAGTGACAGGATGTTGTGCCGCCATATATCATCATTCATAAGCATGTCATCATTGACCATCATCATGTGCCTTATTGCAGTAGTCAGGGTGAAAGTAAAATTGTCTGAGCATTTGCCATTGATTTAACAGAGTATGGCCGTAATGGAAAAATATATAATTGTGTAGTACAGATGCCCCCATGCAGACAGTAGGAAACTAACATGAGTCTGCGACACGAGTATGTCTGTCTTTTGCACAAGCTGACTGAGCTGGCATGCCTACAAGATTAATTGTGCTAAACAAGAGAGAGAAGAAGAATACTTCTACTCTACTCCATAGTGCCTGAAAGTCTAATCATCACATCCAAATCTTAGGGGCAGAGGAAGTGAGGAGGATAATAGTACCACAACTGCTAGTGCTACTGTGCCACTATAATTTTTATGTGTGTAATTTTGTGTTACTGTTTTGCTAAGAGTATTGGTTACATTTGTCTTTTTTTTTCTTTCTTGATATAGCTACTCCTTCCCAACCCACCAGGAAGGAGTTAGCAGCCAGGGCACGGCAAAGGAAGCTGGAGGCCATCCAGGATGAATATCACCGGCTGGTTGTCCTGGTGGAGTAGGCGGAGGAGGTGGAGGAGGTGGCAGCTGCAGCTTCCCCCAATGCCCCGGGCCCCAGCCAGGCCCCCCAAGTGCCTCCGGTGGTACGGCACCGTGCTCTGGCAGCCGCCCATCAACTTCATCATCTACTGCTGCCCCCACCCCTGTTGTTCCTGCAGGAACTTTTGGCGCTGCATGCTCCTCAGGATGGCGCGCCTGGAGGACAAGCTGGAGGAGGTCCTGGAGCGAACTAGCCACCACCGGCACCCCCGCCGCTAGACGTCACCTCAGTCTTTGACCCTTGCCCCTTTTTTAATCTTTTTTTTGGTGGGTGGGATGTTGGGAGTTGGGGAAACGAAACTTGGGGTTTACTTTTTTTCTTCAACTTCTTTTTTTTTAATTATTTTTTTATTTCAATCAATGATAATACCAATACACGTATAAATCACAATTCTTTAGAACAGTCTTAAAAAGGATAGGAAAGAAGATAAGACATTACATATCCGGCAAATACAAATACGAAAAGAGGGACGGGAGTATAATACATATCCTTACAGTAGTACATCATAAATAATTCTTAAAAGTGATTAAAAGTTCTTAAAAGTGGATATTCAGTCCTTCATATATTCAATCACTGGGCCCCATATTTCCATACACAATTTCCATCTTGATAAGCCTTTATGAGCGTATAAGCTATATTCTAGATTAAAAATGTCCACATGAATAAAAAATATGAACCATGTCTGCATCCTCTGTTCCACAGCTAAAACATTTCCCATCATTTACCCCTCCCCATTTTAACATTTTGGCGGGGGTATGATAGAGATGAAACACTGTCTTATAGTGCTGTGATCGCAGATTAGCAGACATAAATAACCTCCCTGCCAGGTCAATAGAGTGTTCCACTCGGGTGCCCTGGCACCCTAACCTATTGTCCCATTTAAGGTTTTGGACATCCAAACCATCCATCTGAATATCCAACAACAGGTTATATAGAGTGCCAATACGGGCATTCTTCCTAATAGCCTCAACAAAAGGATTCAGCTCTATGCTCCGTCGGCTTTTACACAGATAGTCGCGGATTTGTAAAAACTTTAAAAATTCAGATCTAGGCAGCTGATATTTGTCAGTTAACCTAGCATAAGATGCCATGCTCCCATTAACATATTAGATCTCCAATATATAAGATCCCTTTAATCCTCCATCTGTCTATGGTCCTATCCCAGAATATAGACGGTAGTAACCCAGATGCAGACATTGGAGTGTAGTAGGAAACCCTTTCAAATTGATACCATTTCCGTACAGCATTCCAGACCTTATAAGCGGTGCTTAACACCTTGAACCTAGTTTTTTTGTAATAGCTGAGCTCCAGCATCACAAATAAACGGCTCTTGGCGTCAGCACCTAGTAGCATCTAGTAGATGGATGGAGATTCTGCTATGTTAGAAACCTCTTCTCCAGTTAATAAAATTTGCATGTTTTGCAAAATACAGGCATAGTAATATAGCGTAAAATCCGGAACTGCCCAGCCACCCTTCTCATGAGGTAAAATCATAAAGCGCATTGCTCTACGGGACTTCCCCAGAGCCCACAAAAACCTAGCACCAATTGATTGAAGTAATTGCAATTGAACACGGGTGATTTCTAGCGGGACTGATCTAAAAAAGTATAAAACCCTAGGTAAAATCAGCATTTTAAGAACATTGCAGCGCCCCACCAATGAGAGATGCAAACATTCACAACGATCTAGTTGTTGTCTTACTGCCCTTACAATGGATCCCCAATTAACCTCCACTAGTGTTTTTAAGCATGTCCTTAGTTTAACGCCCAGGTATGATACCTCGCTCATAATCCTTAGGTCGTTATTGCAATCTTGATTCATACACAAAATTTGTGTTTTAGACACATTGAGTTTGTAGCCGGAGAGTGCACCAAATTCAAGTGCCAGCTGTTCTATCTCGAGCATAGCAGCGACAGGATTAGGTGTAACAACCACAATATCGTCCGCATACTCGAACACCCGATATTGCTCTTGCCTACAAATTACTGATTCTATCCTAGGGTTCTGCTCTAGCATAACTAAAAAGGGATTGATATACAATGAAAACAGCAATGGGGAACACGGGCATCCCTGTCTTGTACCTCTAGTGATATGTACAAGATCCGATTCTAAGCCCATCATACAGATTTTGGCAGTCGGGCTACAATATAAAACCTGGATAGCTTTAACAAAGCCTTGACGAAAGCCTAGCCGTCGTAGAACTGCCCACAAAAAATCCCATGCCACCCGATCGAACGCCTTTTCAGCATCTAATAGGATCAGACCAAATTTACTACCCTTAGTGTTGGCTACATCTAGCAAAGTTATTACACTGTTGATATGGTTAACTGTGCTCCTCTCGGGTATAAACCTGTGTTGCCAAATCGATACTAGAGGTGTTATGACTTCCGCCAATCGGGTCGCCAAGACTTTTGCATAAACTTTGCCATCGCAATTTAATAAAGATATGGGTCTGTAAGAGCCCGGAAGATCAGGCGTCTTATCTTTTTTTTTTAAAACAATTATACGTGCCTCATCCCATGACGGAGGAGCTGCGCCTATCTGCACTTGTTGAAAAGTAGACAACATATCCCCTTTCAACTCTTCAAAAAAGTTTTTATACACCTCTAGAGGCAGTTTGTCGGGTCCAGCCGCTTTACCACTAGCTAGGCTATTAATGGGCGCCTCCAGCTCCTCCATGGTTATTGGTGACTCCAGCATGTCTATGTCTTGGAGACTCAAGGTTTCACCATTAAGATTTTGCAGCAAGGTCTCACTTGCCTGCGTATCATAGCAATCTCCTGTGTACAACCCCTTAAAAAATCGTGGAAAACATTAAGGATCCCAGCAGGGATGTCCACCGAGTTGCCCTGAGAATCAGTTATGACCTCGATTCTTTGGGCTGCTTCTCTTGATTGAAGCCTTTGCGCCAAACAGCGCCAAGCAGCTTCCCCATACTCATAACTCTGTTCCTTGTTCAGAGCATGCTTAATGGCTATTTCTTTACTCCACTGAAGGTTGATTTTGGCCTTACAGCGTGCAACCTCTGTTTGCAGTAGCGCAATATCACCCTTTACGTATATCCCAACATAAGATTTTCTTCAGCTGTTATGAGCTTCGCATACAGTTTGTGAGTTACCAGTTGCAGCTGCTTCTGCTTATATAGCCCAAAACTAAGGGTCTCCTCCCTAAACCCAGCCTTTAGGGCATCCCAGACAAAACCAGCCGTGGTAGAATTACGATTTGTAAGTAGGAATTGCCTAATGCACCCGTTCATATGCACAACAAATGTTTCATCCTGCAAAAGTTTCCTGTCAAATGAAAACGATCTGGACTTAATACCTGCATTGAGTGTCTGAATATTCAATACCAAAGGTCCATGATCAGCCGTAATACGGGGAAATACGTGTATATCTGCATCACCCAGTAATGCAGTTGACACAAAAAAATAGTCTAACCTTACTAATTTCTGATGCGGGTGCGAATAAAATGTAAACCCTGGGTCAGACCCACGTAAGGCGGCCCAGACATCGACCAAACCATGATCCAAGACCAAATGCTGAAGAGCCTTAAAGACTTTAGGTTTCCTGCCTTTGTAACTTTTTATATCCACCTGCAAGCCCTGAGGCTCGAGATGTATATTAAAATCCCCACACAGAATTAGAGGAGTTGGCCATGCTGCTAATTCAACATTCAATCCCTCTAACACTGCTGCCTCATCAAAGTTGGAGCCATATACTGAGCAGACAGTGCATCTGATAGTCCTTATAGTACATTCAACAATGGCCCACCGCCCCTGTTTATCCCCCAGTGCTCTTCCCGTACCCTGTATCGAACTTTTTTCCAATACCGCGACTCCTCGAGTTGTTGTAGGTTGCTGTGTGCATATCAATATTGACAATCCCAATTCAGCCAAGAGCTTTCTTTTACCCCATGGAATGTGGGTTTCTTGTATACAGACTAAATCTGGTTGGAGCACCCGCAGCTCTGCAGCCACCCGTTGCCTCTTCCCATAATTATTCAGCCCACATACATTAAGAGAGCAGATCCATAATCCTAGGTATACATTCCTATCCGATGTTTCTAACCAGTCTAAGACCATATACATTGATTGTTTACGTTTTCCACTTTTTGTTCTTACACTATCATGGATTGTTTTATCTTGTGCCCCCCCAACTTCCCCATTCCCCCACCCCAATAGCCATTACCCCAACCTCCAACACAAGGCTTAAGCCGAAGCCCTGCCCCTCCCCCACCCTTACCCTGAAAAGAGGCTTTGAGACCAATGGTCCCTGAGATGGATCAAGCTCCTGCCCCCCCGGACGGATTACCCTGCTCCTCAAAATAATGTGCATTTCTTTTTCCCTTTTTTTTTCTCTCTTTTTTTTCTTTAGTACAACAACCCGATCATTCAGGCCGGGTAATAGAAAAAAAAAAAGACAGAAATATAAGAAATATAAAAAATATATAAAATAAAAACAATAAAAATTAAAAAAAGGTGTTGTGGTATTTTCTTCTAGTTTATATTTGTTAGGGTAATACATTATTTATAGTTTTCCAATACATATGATGCAAATCTTTTCTGGGGGTTACTCCTTTACGTCACCTTGTTTGTTTCCTCCTTTTGCTGCAGTGCTGCAGCCAGTTTTTGAAATCTGCCAATAGTGTAACACACCAACAGATAGATGCAGTACCCTCACTTGTCCTCAATCAATCAATCAATCAGGGGTTTGTAAAGCGCGCTACTCACCCGTGAGGGTCTCAAGGCGCTGGGGGGGAGGGGGAGGGGGAGGGAGCAGCTCCGGATCAGTCGAAGAGCCAGGTCTTGAGGTCCTTCCTGAACGTGTGCAGGGTCGAGGAACGTCCGATGTTCACAGGGAGCTTGTTCCAAGTCTTGGCTGCGATGTAGGAGAAGGCTCTACCACCTGTTCTGTTTCTGCGGATGTGGGGGACCTCTGCCAGGGCGAGGTCGGCGGAGGGGAGGTTCCTCTTGGGTACGTGGAAGGATATTCTCTCGTTGAGGTATTTGGGTCCGGTGTTGTTGAGGGATTTGTAGGTGTGGGTGAGGAGTTTGAAGGTGACCCTCTTCTCGATGGGGAGCCAGTGGAGGTCTCGTAGGTGATGGGTCATGTGTTTGTGACGCGGTGACCCGAGGATGAGTCTGGCTGCTGCGTTCTGGATGGTTTGGAGTTTGTGTAGAAGGGTTCTGTTGATCCCGGCGTAGAGTGTGTTGCCGTAGTCCAGTCTGCTGGTTATGAGCGCGTGAGTGACGGTCCTTCTGCAGTCGGGGGGGATCCACTTGAAGGTCTTGCGAAGGATGCGCAGGCAGTTGAAACTGGTGGAGGCAACAGCGTTGATCTGGCGGTTCATGGAGAGGGAGGAGTCGAGGATGATGCCGAGGTTTCGTGCGTGGTCTGTAGGGGTGGGTGGATTCCTGAGGGTGGCGGGCCACCAGGTGTTGTCCCAGGCGGAGGTGCAGGGTCCGAGGATGAGGACTTCGGTCTTTTCTGAGTTGAGTTTCAAACAGCTGTCCTTCATCCAGGCCCTACTACTGTCAGTCTCTCCTCCTATTCTATGCATTCTGCAACTAAAACCCCTTTGTAGTATGTACTCGGAAGGATGTGGGTGTGTGAAAGAATTAATTAATTTCCATAGTATATACATTATTGACTTCCCCACACTTCTTCTCTTACCTGTGACTGATGGTTAGGCGAAGCGATGGCTGCATAGTGATGGTTTGGTTTCCTAAGGCGGACGCGCACAAGTGGGCTGACGCTCGCTTGCCATGCTAGCATTCTTTTGCACTGAACATTTTTAAATTGCCAATTTGAATTGGTTTAAATACCTGTTTTTACTGTGTGAGACTTCTTTGTATTGCTGCTATTTTTATTGACCCCCCTACCTCATTTGTTGCCTCTCCCTGGTCCATCGAGGGTTCTTCCCATTTGTGTGGAGGGAGAATAGGGCGACTTCCGGCTGCGTGTGAGGTTGGCGGTCTAGCTGTCCAACACCCTCCATATAACCGGATGCCTGTCGGAACGCGCAGCGGACACGCACAAGTAGGCTGACTCTCGCTTGCCACGCTAGCATTCTTTTGCACTGAACATTTTAAAATTGCCGATTTGAATTGGTTTAAATACCTGTTTTTACTGTGTGAGACTTCTTTGTATTGCTGCTATTTTTATTGACCCCCCTACCTCATTTGTGGCCTCTCCCCGGTCCATCGCGGGTTCTTCCCGTTTGTGTGGAGGGAGAATAGGGCGACTTCCGGCTGCGTGGGAGGTTGGCGGTCTAGCTGTCCAACCCCCTCCATATAACCGGATGCCTGTCAGAATGCGCCAAAGGCGCTCCAAAGGCAAGCCCGTCTGCGCCGGTCCGCGCCCTTCCGTCGCCAGGAGCTAGGACCCCTGCCCGTTCCTTGCCTGCCCGGGGCTTGGGCCCAATATTGATTTACTCAAGTACAGAACTATTGGACATTAGGAAAGAACCATCGTCCTGGTGCCTTCTTCACTCACGAGATTTGGCTGGGATGATATTTCCGGAGGGCTCCTTTTCCTGTAAGTCCTGCCGGTACCAGAGTATTAAGACAGAAACGAACCAAGAGCATAACGACTTCCGTGGCTCTCTCTTAGATAACCGTTTCTGTACTTCCATTGATGCTACCTCCTCCCCGAAGGATTCAGGGAAGCCATTAATCAATTCCAGCCACAGTTGGAAAGGTTTTCTAGGTAATGTCAGATCCCTGCCAAAACACGCGGTTGAGGTATGGGACCTGCTTACCACAGAGAACCCGGATCTAGGATTCTTGACAGAAACATGGCTTAAACCGAGTTCCACCCCTTCCATTCCAATAGCACTTCCGGAGGGCTACCGGATTCAAAGATTGTATAGACTGCCCAAAGTGTGGCTGTGGGATAGCCATAGTCCACAAAGATAGTATCAAAGTCACCATACTTGAGCAACGGTGTAATGACAAGATAGAAATCCTAGTCTTCCGTATAGACCTACTTCCAAAATATAGCTGGAAGGGTGCCCTAGTCTACTGGCCTCCCGGTCCCCTTGTTGACTTTTCACTTCAGCTTACGGAATTGATAGCACCTCACGTAATCTCCACCAAAAACTTTCTATTGTTGGGAGACTTCAATGTACACAGTGAGTTCATGGCTAACACTGAGGCGGCATTGCTTCTGGCTGATCTCGCCTCCCTAGACTTACTCAAAATCAATGACGGCCCGACACATGAAGCAGGCCATACACTGGACATTATTTTCACCAACTCGCCCAGCATTCTATGTGAATCCCCTGGCCGTTGAGCTGGTCCGATCATGCACTCATCGATTTCCACTTTCAGGGTCCCAGAGTGCATGTGGCACCTCGTCTAGCCCCTAAGCATCTCCATAGGCAATGGCATAAAATCACTCCGGATTCTTTTCAAGCCGCCTTCGCAGCGCCATGGGATACGGAATTCAAAAACATTGAGGATGGTCTTGCCTGCTATAATTCCTCGGTTAAATCAGCTATTGATCAGCTTGCCCCCCTGAAATCATTCCCCAGTAGGGCCAGGCACCCCCAGACAGCATGGTTCACACCTGAGCTTTCGAAATGAAAAACGGCAGTGCAAAAAATCTGGAGAGGCGCTGGCGTCGAACCCACAACAAGAATGACAAAGAGAGATATAAGATCAATCTCTCCCAGTATCATAAAAATATAAAATTGGCACGGAAAGCCTTTATTGCTCAACAGCTAAACCAGGCAGGGAATGCCCCCAAAGCTCTTTTTCAGATTCTCAAATCTTTCACCAATCTCAAAGCTTGTGATATTGAGGAGGCCCCGTCTCAAGCTCTCTGTGATGCAATAGCATGGCACTTTACACAGAAAATTGAATTTATTTATGATAAGATTACCTCAGCAGGAAGACTCCAGCAGGCTGCTACGGCTTATAGTCCTCCTATTTGCAATAGGGCGCAGTCGTTGGAGAGCTTCCCCCCTCTGACTCGTGAGGACGTGGAAGTCTTACTATGTACAGTGAAATCAGGCTCTCCCCTTGACATCATTCCAGCCAAAATTTCCTCTTCACTTTCTAAACAACTCTCCGCTCCCATCTGTTCACTTCTTAATCTTTTATGAGAGAGGGACATCTCCCTTGGAATGGAAGGCGGCACAGGTCATCCCTATTCGTAAGAATACTAAGGTCCCTATGGAAGACCTCTCCAATTTATGGCCCATTTCCTTACTGCCTCTCCTGAGCAAGCTTCTGGAAAAACACATCAATAAACATCTGTCAGATTTTGTCGAATCCTCCGGTAGCCTTGATTCCTCGCAATCGGGGTTTAGGCCTAAACACAGCACGGAGTCACCCCTGGTGGCCGTCATGGACAACATCAGGCTGGCCTTGAACAGCGTCCAATCCACACTTCTTGTGCTGCTTGACCTCTCGGCCGCATTCGACACGGTCGCCCACCAGATCTTGCTCAGGAGACTGGAGGAAATGGGAATTAGAGGACTAGCCCTTCAGTGGATGACGAGCTTCCTTTCCACTCGCTCTCAGACTGTTAATCTAGGCCCTTATTGGTCAAAAACTATGGAGCTGACCAAGGGAGTGCCTTAGGGCTCATGCCTGAGCCCTACCCTGTTCAATATATATGTCGCCCCTCTGGCCCACCTTCTTGGGTCCTTTGGTTTTATCCCTATTTCATATGCCGACGACACTCCGCTCCTCTTCTCATTTAACAAATTGACTCTGTGTGCCCAGTACACTTTTTCCTTAGGCATGATAGCAATATCCAATTGGATGAGGAGCAATTTCCTCCAACTCAACGTAGGGAAGAGCGAGATCATACTCTTCGGAGAGGCTCCGTTGCTGTGGTCACCAGATTGGTGGCCAGTGGATCTCGGTGTCGCCCCTGCGCCAAAGACTGTTGTCAAAAATCTGGGTGTACGCTTAGATCAGGCACTGACCTTGAAGGAACATGTGGCTTATACTGCCGGCTCCTGCTTCCATGTACTCGGTCTGTTGCGGCGAGTCTTCCCTTTTCTTCCAGATTCCACACATAAAATCCTCATCCAGACACTGGTACTAAGCAGACAAGATTATTGCAACGCTCTGCTGGTCTCAGCAAATGAGTCCTCGCTGAGCCGTCTGCAGGTAGTCCAGAACACCGCGGCAGGCCTGGTCTCAAATGCCCCTCCTAGAACAGCCTCTCTCCCTCATCTTCAACAGCTCCACTGGCTCCCGGTGCGCAAGCGTATTAAGTTCAAAATCTGTTGCACCGTCCATAAGGCCCTGTATGGTATGGGCCCTGTCTATCTCGTCGAGAAACTTAAACATTACACCCCCACTAGGGAGCTACGCTCAGGAACCAAATTCCTTCTCCTGGTTCCCCGGGTCAAGAAGTCAAGGATGGGTGGGAAAGCTTTCTTGTACCTTGCTCCCCTTTATTGGAATCAGCTCCCCACTCCTCTGAGGCAATGCCCTAATCATCTTCAATTTAGAAGGCTTCTTAAAACCTTTCTGTTTTAGACTCTGTTAGAACTGGGGGTCTCTAGTTGGCAATGGTTTGCACCTTTGTCCAAATAGGGACCCTTGCTTCTAGTCAGGATAAGGGGGATACACTCCTAAAATAACCCCTGCTCACCCCCTGGCAGCTTGGCACAAGCAGACAGGCTTATCTCAGAGGCAGTGTGTGAAGCATTTGTGAACGCATACAGTAATACAGTGAAAACACTACAGATGGACACCACACAGGTTGTATGTAAAAATAAGTAATCTTTATATAGACTTAACACAAGACCCAATAGCAAAAATCCACAATCATGTAATTTAAAATAGACTTAAAATGATAGAGACAGTTCACGTTATCTTCAAAAATAGGATAGTCAATCAAAATAAAGCTTGTAGCAACAAATAACTCCACTTGGAGTTATCACGACGTCGTGACCGGTGAAAATCCCAAAGTACGGCGCCGACCGCGAGGTGCGCGGCGTCGGGCCCGGAGTCGAGCAGACCCACAAAGAACAGTACCTGGAATTCGATGAAAACAAAGACGGTGCACGGCGTCGGGGAGGTGAGGCTTCGTTGGCGCCGGCGGCGGCGGTTCCTTACGACCCCAGGGGAGGTGATGTCTCGGTTCCTTACTGCAGCGCAGGGGAGGTGAGGCGTCGGTTCCTTACTGGGTCGGGGAGGTGATGTCATGGATGGCGGCGAGGCATCGGTTCCTTACGATGGTGCGGTGTCGATGGATTCGGGGGTCACCCACGTCGAGGATCGGCTCCGTGGTGATGAAGCCCTGGCGTCGGTGAAGTCGGGGCTGCAGTGCGAGTCGGGACGGTGCGTCATGAGCGTCACGAGCGGTGTCCTCGGCTCTGGTGCAGGCAGCGGCCTCGGTGACGGCTTCGGAGTCGATGTCACATGGCATCAGCAGGCGTCGGGCCTACGGTGCAAGTCGGGGCGGTGCGTCGTGCTCTACACGAGCGGTGCCCACGGCTTCGGTGCAGGTTACGGCGTCGCTCGCCGGCGTCGGTGTTGCAATTTCCTTCTGTTAGCAGCTAAAACAGCAGTTCTAGATGCAGGCAAACAGAAGGGGTGAAGTCTTTGTGTCCCTGTGACTTCAGGCAGGAGGCAAGCTCAGTTCAAGCCCTTGGAGATTCTCTTCTTCAAGATGATAAAGCACAGCAAAGTCTTTTCTCCTGTCCTTGGCAGAAAGCAACCACTGCAGGCCAACCCCAATCAGCAAAACAGCACAGGGGCAGTACTCCTCCTTCAGCTTCTCCGGTTCTTCTCCTTGGCAACAGGTTTCTTGATTTCCCAGCAGTGATCTAATTTCATGGGGTCTGGGCCTCAGTATTTATACACAGAAATCCTTTGTTCTCTGAAGGCAGAGAGGCCTTTGCCTAGTCCAAACCAGTTCTGGTCAGTCCTGGAGCACCTTGTGTACATGACTCCTTCTTTCCTTTGAGAGTGAGGGGCAGAGCCATCAGACGCCCGGCAGGAGGTGGAGCCAGCATTGTGGAAGGCAGGCACAGCCCTATTCAGACCCAGGTGCAACTCCTCCCACCCATCCTCCTTCAGGCAGACCTATTCAGCCTAGTGCTGACTCACCCTGCCTCCTGGAATCCCCCAGCCCCGGTCACTCACAAACCCAGACATACAATACACAACCTGAGCAGAGGCAGCTGGATGGTTAGGCAAGAAAATACCTACTTTCTAAAAGTGGTATTTTCAAACACAGAATGTTAAAACCAACTTCACTAAAAGATGTATTTTATCATTCTGAGTTCAGGCATACTAAATTCGTTTTTCTACCATGTTCCCTGGGTCAGTTAGGATTATAAGGTGTAATAATCAAACTGCCCATTCTGGCCTATGGGGAACAGGTAGCCTTGCAATAGTGAAAAACGAAAATGGCTGTAATTCACTATTAGGACATGCCTCACACACCAGGGCATGTCCTACCTTATACTTACAATGCACCCTGCCCTTGGGCCTACCTTAGGGGTGTCTGATATGAAGATAAGGGAAGGTTTAGGGACTGACAAGTGGGTGCACTTGCCATGTTGACATGGCAGTCACAGACGGCACACAGGCTCTGCAATGGCAGGCCTGAGACACACTTTACAAGCTGCTTCTGTGGCTGGCACAACCAGTGCTGCAAGCCCACCAGCAGCATTTGATTTACAAGCCCTGGGCACCCATGGTGCACTGTACTAGGGTCTGACAAGTAAATCAAATAACCCAATCATGGAGTCACTAATCAACACATCAATTTACAATAGGGAGAGCATATGCACTTTAGCACTGATCAGCAGTGGTAAAGTGCCCAGAGTCATAAAACAGCCAACAACAGGTCAGAAAAAATACAGGAGGAAGGCAAAAAGTTCAGGGATGACCCTGCAAAAAGGGCCAAGTCCAACACCCGTTATTCTCCTTGTGCACTTCTGCAGCGCAGAGATACCCCTTTGGGGGTGATTCAGGCGCTATACAAAACTCACAAATAAATAAATAAGGTGCCATGGTGGGTGGTGGTAGCAGTAGTAGACAGTTGCATTTGCAAAAAAAGAAAAAGAGACAGTCAGTCACCTGAGGGAGACTAGGGAACGAGTACTTAGTAGAAGTACAGTAGGTACACAAGAAGAAGACTGCCAAAGAAGAAGAAAGTGATGATGAATGATATTGATAAGCAATGCTAAAGTAAAATAAAACAGGGATAGCCTAGTACAAGTTACAACAAACTGAAGTTGACTCGACCTATGTGAAGTGGACAACTGTAACCTTTAGTGCTGGAAGGATGATAAATCGATGCCGGCAATTAATAATTAATAATGGGTTATTTATTATGTTCCTCTGGAAAAAAAAGAGAATAGCGAATACTACTGGAGCATGGGTGGGCAATGGGCAATCTAATCTGTTGCCAGTGTAGCCGTTATATATACACTTAGAGTAGAAAAAGATCCTCGCCATGCCTTGAGTTAGTGTTGCTTTCACCACATCCGCCCAAGCAAGTGTGTGATCAATTATTGGTGTAAATTTAATTTAGTCACACCTCAATATAAATCACACAGCCCGGGGGAAGAGGGTTAGGGTTTGATGAATGGTTGGGAAGGGGTATTTGAGGGAAAGGTTTGACAAACACTACACATGGACAACACACAATCTTGGCAGACGACCATCATGAATCTGTTAAGGGAGAAAAATGAAATGCATGCATGATGATGACTTGATGGTTAAGGATAAGTAGTACTAGACTAGTAGTACAGGGCAGCAGTATATTATTAATTATTATTATTATGCAATTGCCTTGCCTGTCTGCCCTCAGAGAGACCCAAATTACATACATTTTATGTTCTGTTGTACCAAGCTTCCTTTTAAAGCTAGCTAAGAAAATTAAAAAATAGCTGTAGGGGTCAAATTAAGCAAAGAGCAAACATAATAAACAACAACACTCACAGTGGTAATGATTGAAGAGAAAAAATTAATCAAATTAATTAAAAGATGATGAATGATACTAAGTTACTATGTTATGGTCAAATTGGGGGGTTGCATCTCAGCATTCCTCTTGGTCCTTCCTTCCATGGACGCTCCGTCCGTCAATCTTGGGTGCCACTGCCTGCCTGGCGGATGCGGATTGGTAAGGTAAGTGAGAGTCGTTTTTCCCAGTATAGCACAGGGTAAAGGCCGGCCTGTAAGTGTAGATGGAAAAACAAAAGGGATATTGAAAAATCAAGGAGAAAAGTAAAGTTAAAATGCATAAATTATGGAGGAGTGCAACAAGAACACTTTCAGAGGCGGCATGGCTAAATTATGTCTACTCTGTTTCCAGCATTAACCTACAACAACAGCAGGACAGAGCAGGCCCGCGGCACCCACCCAACCTCCACTTAACTTAGATTTTGAGCCAGATAGAGCACACATATACAGCAACCTAGCATTTTCCAAATTAAGTAACTAAATCAATGCACCGCTGTCAATCATTCCACTACACTCACCTTCACCACTACACAGACATGTACGTCTGCTGTGGTTGTTGTTGACTTGTTTACCTTTTAGGCCACTTCATGAAATGCCCTGAGTTATTCCATCAATCATCTCCGATCCTACTGACTGACTGCGATGAGTATAGTATGGTCATCATGGTGTCCAACTCTGTAGTGTACCGAGTGAGTCCAGATTCCATATTCAAAAGCGCAATGGATCAGCCTGCAGTAGAAGTACAATTTTGTTATTAAACAACAAGAAGGGAAACATTTACTTGAGTCACTTTTTTGTGTGTAGAATAGATTAAATACTAGTACACTTCATGCACAACAACAACAACACAAACACCAATCACTCAGAGTCAGCGTCCAATGCATGCCATCATCATTACCTATTCTTAAGGGGCAGTCCCTCTCGGCTCGGAAAGGAGGATAGCTATAGTCAATTAGTCATGTTCTTTGGAGGGACTCGACAAGGCAGGCACACAATTCTTGTACTATTCTCCATCTAATGTCTGGCTTGAGGTAAATTGCTTTAGGGTGTGTCAGGACTGGAGGAGTGGACTGGAGCAGGACTCGGAGGAGTGGACTTACTTCTTTAATGACTGCACACAGTTGCAACTCCAATCCGGCAATAAAAGACGGTGGTGATGGATTTGTTGTGATTCGAACCAGAAAGACAGAGACACACACAAATAATAAAAGTAATTAAGGAAGAAAGAAATAGTAACAAGTTGAAAGCCTAGTTGTCAGGGAAGTAGAGCTCATCCTCAAACTCTGGTGGTTCACCCAGAAGTAGGTCATCTAACACACCACTTCCATGACCTAAGTCGCTGTCATCATCTTCCTGCTGTGCTACTTCAGGTATGGTGTAATCCGGTGGTATAAAGTGCTGATTCATTTTGATCATGGTTAACCTCTCCAAGTTTTGGGGCGAGAGACTGGTCCTTTTCACTGTTACAACGACACCAGCAGCACTGAAAACACGCTCAGAAGAGACACTTGTGATAGGGCAAGCCAGATAGTTTATCGCCAGCCAGTTGAGCATTGGCCATTGGCCTCTATTCCCAAACCAATACACCAATGGAGTTTGATCAATGTAGACCTCTGTTGGGTCACCCAGATAGGCCTGGACCATCCACTCAATGCTCAGGGGTGCTCCACTTTGCTCTGCCTCTTTTGCCTTTGCCTCAGCACTGGACCTAACAAGCCCTTGCCGTACATACCATTCCTGTGCCGGTTTTACTGGGGCTGATGATCCTGGTCTTGCTGTTGTTGATGTTGTTCTTGGTGTTGTTGGTGGTTTTGACTGCTGTGAGCCAACCGCACTGCCCTCAGGCTCTGAAGTTGAACTTGATGCTGGCTGCCCTGCAGTACTTGTTGTGGGCTGGAGTTGCAGGCCTCTAATTCCCAGCCGTTCTTTTTCTAAGCGACTGACTTCCGCAGCTATCCAAGTTTTGTACTTGGCAACATCCACTTCTGAAGAAGGAATCAATGTGTTAGTGTTCAGTACTGCTTTGTACCTTGGATCCAGAATTGTGGCACAAATGTAATGGTTGGATGACACAATGCCTGTTTGCACCTTTGTATTTTCAGATAAGCGAAGGGTTAAGCTCTCCACCAACTCATATGCTTCTTTTTTTTCCTCCACACCTGCGTACATTGCAGACACCCCCTTCAGCTGTTCCTGTAGCATGTGCAACAATGGGATAGCTTGGCCCATAGTACAGTCCTCCTTGCTGACTTGACGTGTGAAGAGCTCGAAAGGAAGTAGCATCTCTGTCAGGCATTTAACTAGGCCCCCTTGGTCCATCTCAACGGTCATGCCTTTCACAGTAGCATCCCCTATTTGCATGTCATATTCATTGATTGGTCTGTACTGCTCAAACAGACGTTCAAGCATGTAATAAGTTGAGTTCCAACATGTTGGCACCTCCTGGATGAGTGCTTTAACTGGCACTCTATGCTCACATTGAATGATCCTCAGCTGTTTCTGGGCTTTAAACGAATGGCTGAAATGTGTGCAGATTCTTCCGCAGGTGGTCAGTAAGTTGCTGACTCGGTCTTCTTTTTTCAGAAAGTCTTGAACAATAATGTTAATGCAGTGCGCCAAACACAGGACCTTGAAATAGCCACCATCATACATGGCCCTAACTATATTACTGACATTGTATGTGGCAACAAAACCAATGTTAAGCCCTCTTGGGTGCAGCCATTCAAAGACCTTGTTGTTAAACTCTTCAAAAATGTTTGCAGCAGTATGAGATTTCTCCATGGCGAACATGGCAACAGTTGCATGTTTCCGAGTGGCATTAAAAATCTCAGCAGTGTCAACACCTGCAGATATCTTTTCTCGAACCCCCAAAAAAGTGATCACCTTCAAACTCCTCACCCACGCCTACAAATCCCTCAACAACATCGGACCCAAATACCTCAACGAGAGAGTATCCTTCCACGTACCCAAGAGGAACCTCCGCTCCGCCGACCTCGCCCTGGCAGAGGTCCCCCGCATCTGCAGAAACAGAACTGGCAGGAGAGCCTTCTCCTATATCGCAGTCAAGACCTGGAACGTGCTCCCGGTGAACATCAGATGCTCCCCGACCCTGCGCATGTTCAGGAAGGACCTCAAGACCTGGCTCTTCGACTGATCTGGAACTGCCCCCCTAGCGCCTTGAGACCCTCACGGGTGAGTAGCGCACTTTATAAATCCCCTGATTGATTGAGTGATACACATGTAATCAGTGGCTTGGCAACTGGTCCACATGTCTGTTGTCAGGTGGATAGTGTGAACAGCACTCTGCTGCAAAGCTTGTCCAAGCAATTCCAGCACGTTGTGATGTAGTGCTGGAACAGCAACTCTGGCAAAATAGGACCGGCTGGGAACCTTTCATTTTGGGCAGATGGTTGTCACAAATTCAAGAAAACCCACCCCTTCCACAAAAGAAAAAGGGAGCAGGTCCAGCGCTAACATTTTAGCCAGCTTTGCATTGTACAAACGTGCCTTTGGGTGGTTGCGTTCGTACTGCCCCTCCGACCTAAACATGCTGACAATGGTAGCCGGTATTTTTTTCTTTCAGGTGCCACTGATGCAGGTGACATCTTCTTGATGCCAGATGTTGTTAGGATCAACACACATTTCGTTGCGGTACTCTCTTGCCTGGAACCCCTTGGTGTCTCAGCCTGATTCTTACTCTTGTGCCACTGGGATGTTGCTGATGTGGATCTGGCCGGTACCACTGGACTGCTGATGACAGGGCTAATTTGTGTACCAGAGAAAATGTCTCCCTCTTGTTCACCTTCCACCGTGATCGGATCTTTTCCTCCTTCATCCCCACCAACAACAATGGGTGCAGTTTTTCGGCCGCTAAGGTGCCCCTCCCATGGATCAAGTGGTGTTTTTTTAGATGGGTTGTTTGGCCTCCGGTACCATAGTTTGTACCAAGCTTACCCCAACTAACACCTTGTCCACAAATGGAGCATATCGCAATGTTCACCTCCTTTCTGCTAACCGAAAAGAAGTCCCAAACTGAGGAGCTGAACTTTCTGGAGCTGCTGGTGCCACTTCCAATGCCGGATGAACTGGTAGGTGGGCATGGAGTTTGACTCTCTGCAGTACCTACTTCTACTGCGGTGGTTGTGCTGGATGTAGGTCGCTGCCGGGCCTTTGAAAATGCAAATATGAAAGCTGGAGGTGGTGTTGATGTTATCTGTGTTGGTGGTATCGGTGCCACATCCCTCACAGCAATTTGAGATGGGGTAATGTCGGTCTCCACTGGAGCGGGACTAATGTCCATGATGACTGGCTCGTCATCATCATCATCCTCCTCTTCTACATCTACCTCCATAACTCTTTTTTTTTTTTTTTTTTAAATTTGTCCTCATCCCACCATTCAGCGTCTGCAACTTTAGCTAGAAGCCATTCACCAAACCTAGGCACCCCAGGCTTCTACAACTGCATTGGCCATAGGCCTAACCAGGCCAGCTTCTTCGTGCGAAGCTTGGTGTAATCATAGGACCGGGGTTATCTAACCAACCTCATCTCTCTACCCCATGAAACAAACTGAGACCAGATGTTAGGAATGTCATCATTTAAATACCCCTGATCCAGGCGTGCCATAGCGAATGCTGCTTTCAACCAATCTTCGTGGCGTGGGGGCTGTGGGTCTTTCCAAAGTTTACATATCTCCCTTCGGGCAACAAGAATTAAGTATCGTAATAAGCCTCTTTGCATTGGCTGCAGAAGATTCGTCACTTCAAGATCCATACCAAAGATTACTATGGAGAGGTTCACATTGATCTTGACGTTAAAAATGGCACCCAGGGCACGCTCCACATTCTGCCAGAACCCACTTAGTTTGCAACATTCATAAAATATGTGTATATCATCTGCTTTAGAAAAGTCACATCTCGGACATTTAGAAGAAGCTAAGGGAGCAAATCTAGCAATTTTCACAGGGGTATAATATAGTCTATTAACTACAAAAAAGTGATTCTTTTTTAAGGATGCCGGTTTGACATACTTATATAGAGTTTGCAATGATAAGTCATATAGATCTTCCGCCTTAGAGTCCAAGAGTGACTGATTGCAAATAGCACACTGTGGGGGGAGTTCTGCAACATCTACATCGAGGAGTTTCCTGTACCAAAGTGCAACCTCCTTCATCTTAGGCTTTGGGTTTTGCAGGAAACGCTCAATTTCCCAGTCACCACAGATTGACTCCTTTTCAACTCCATACCAGGAAACCAATTGCAAATATTTAAATTTAGAAAAGGAGTTACCTATTTTAATTCTTAATAGATCCCACGGAAGAACTCTGTCCGAGGATACAAGGTCTAACCAGATCAAGAGGCCAGCCCTTTTGATTGGCAGCGCAAGACTATCATCTAGGCAGGCTGGCGTCCCAGGGGAGTCCCAAATAGGGGCAAAATCAGAATAATACCCAACTTCCCATCTGTGTCTAACCCTGTACCACACATGGAGGGCTGCCCTTAAAACTTTCAGGCGGACTTTTTTGAAAAACCTTGGTGCCCCATATTTATATAAAAACCCTTCACCCCCGCCCTCCACTATAGCCATTTCTCTCAATATCTTCCCCCAATTAGTTTCCTCAGGTGTTGTCAGCAGCATCCGTATGTTTTTAAATTGAAACGCTAAAGAGTACCAGGCTATATCCGGAAGAGCGAGACCCCCTTTCAAAAGCTTGCGTCTCAGCTTCTTCCAAGAGAGTCTTGCACTCTTATTGGACCAGATGAAACTTCCTATATTACTTTGGATCTTACTAATCTCTTTACAAGGGAAATCTAGAGGAATAGCGTTAAAAAGGTATGTTAAATTTCGGTAAAGTGACCATCTTAACCAAGTTAACCCTACCATAAATAGTCAATGGGAGATTTTTCCATCTAGTAAAGAGTTGGTCGAGCTCTTTAGCCACCTTTTTAAAATTAATCAGAGGTATATCGTCTAAGTGGTTAACAATAATGATTCCCAGATACCTGAATTGTTTACTCAATCTGCCTTCCCAATTATTGATGTTCCAGCACATCACTTCTGTTTTGGAGGAATTAGCAAGATACCCAGAATACGAACCAAATTCCTCCAAAAGGGTTTCCGCCCTTGGTATTACCTCCACCGGATTGTTAGTATATAATAGCAGATCTTCAGCGTATAAAGCTAATTTGCTGCTATATTGGTGGAAACTAAAAGGAGTAATTAGATCGATCAGTCTTAATGCTTGAGCCAGGGGCTCAATATACAGATTGAACAGCAAGGGCGAGATGGGACAGCCCTGCCTTGTTCCCCTGGATAAAGTAAAACTTGCCGTTAACATTCCGTTTAACAGAATTACTGCAGAAGCTCCCTGGTAACAACTAATCAGGGTTTGAATAAACGTGGGTCCGAAGCCCATTACCCTCAGTACTTCCCAGAGGAAGACCCAGCAGACTCGGTCAAAAGCCTTGGCCGCATCAAAAGCTGCGACGGACAAGGGTCTCGACCGAGCCCCCGCCAGATCTATAGTACCAATTAATTGGAGCGTCTGCTCTTGAATGTACCTCCCCGGGATGAAGCCCTTCTGATCTGAATTAATCAAAAACGGTGCTACCTTGACCAATCTCCCTGCCAAAATGCTCATAAATATCTTATAGTCAGCATTCAGCAGGGAGATTGGTCTATACGAATTTGCTTTAAGTGGGTCCTTCCCTGGCTTCAAAATAAGTACAATTATGGCCTCCATCCATGTCTTAGGGACCTTGCCTTCTGGGCTGTAGATAAAATTAAACAATTCACATAATCTCGGGACAAGCTCATCCCGGAGGAGTTTATACACCTCACCGGGAAGAGCATCCGTTCCAGCTGCTTTGTTCTTCTTGATCTTATTGATGTGCATTCTTATCTCGCTCTCTGTTATAGGAGCATCAAGATAATCTCGACTGCCTACAGTTAATTCAGGTAAATCTTTATGCCTTAACCACTTTTGGATATTTTCTGAGCTAGGTGAGATCTCCTCTTTATACAATTTTGAAAACAGGGAGAGGAGGGAAGTTTGTATATCCTCTAATTTACAAGAGGTCGCCCCACTCTCGTCTATTATTAATTCACTGATATTATTTTTAGCTCGGTCAGTTCTTGCCTTCCAGGCTAGAAGAGCACCCGCCTTTTCACCATATTCAAAGTTTTTCATTTTATGTGATGCCCACTGAGCCTTCACCTTAAGATCTAATTTACCCCTATATTCCTGACGAAGACGATCTAAGTCACTATGAACTTGAGTCAATCTTTCGGGGTAGTCCTGGGAGTATCTTATCCTTTCATCTTCTAACTTGGCAATTTCTCTTTCCAAGTCCTGGAATTCTTGAGCCTCCTCCCTATTTTTAGAGCAGATCAGGCTATGTAACTGACCTCGCATATGGGCTTTGAAGGCGTCCCAAACATAGTCTAAAGATGTTGATCCTATATTGATAGAAAAATAATCCAGGGTAGAAGATTTAATTGCCCTAACTATTTCCTCATTAGACAGCATAGCCCTTTTCAGTGTCCATCTAGGCCTGAGGCTATGACCATTCCCAAGATAAATAAAAGACATGGGGGCATGATCTGATATGATGCTAGGTAGAATAGATATATCAGAAAATTTATCTAAACTCATCCTATCAACCAGAACATAATCAATTCTCGATGAATGACCATGCTTTTTACTAAAGTACGTAAAACCTGGATTATCACCCTTCTTAACCCTCCAGACATCAGCAAGTCCTAAGTCGTGAATCATATTAGTCATTGCCCGACGAGTACGTGGGGCTCCGTCGTAGTGACTCAGATTTGATCTGTCCCGTATAGGGTCAAAAAGGACATTAAAATCACCACCAATTATTATAGGAGAAGTGGCTTCCATCAATTTGGACTGCATCTTACAGATATGTGTCGGGTCGTCAGTATTGGGACCATAGAATGACACCACAGTTAGCTCAACCCCTCTAATCTCTAACTGTGCAATGATCCATCTCCCTGTCTGATCAGTTGATGTTAATTTGATGTTCCCTCTAGCTCCTGATTTAATTAAAATAGCCACCCCTTTATTATGTGCTGCCTGTTCAGAAGAACAGAAGTATTCTACCCAATGGTATTTAGCGAAAATAACTCGGCTTTCCTGGTGGCTCAAATGGGTTTCTTGTAGAAGACAAACTTGTGCTGATGATTGCTCAAGATATTTCATGACCAATCTTTGTCTGCGTGGACATCTCAATCCATTGACATTCCATGAGAGAAATTTTATTTCACTACTCATTGGGGCTACTACAACTTCCTGATGACAAAACTTTACACAGACGCTTTAATTGTGAGTTAATTTTAAAAATATAATTAGAGTTGAGGACATTTTTTTGTTTTTCACCCACTGCAACCCCACCCGTGCTCCCCCCCGCCCTCCTCCCATCCTGCCCTCGTGACCCCTCAACCCCTCAACCCTCCTGGGGAACCCCCCTTACTCTGGGCATAGGCCCTTATGGTCTCAGACCCCTGGGCGTGGAACCCGAAAATTTATTAATATATTGAACCCCTCCCGGAGTTCCCATCTTTACCTTAACTATCCCCCCCACAACCTACACCCCGCTCCCGCTCCTTATTTTGTTGATAAGGGCGTCTACCTCCTCAATTTTACGTAAATTATGCATATAGTTATTCCACATGATACGGAGGGATGCTGGAAATTTCAGTTGTGTCTTAGCCCCCAGTGAATTAAGAACTGCCATTCTTTTACCAAGCTCCCATTGTTTTGTTGCCGTTATGTGGGAAATGTCAGATCTAATGGTGAATGTGAAAGGATTGATGGAGGAATTGCTTTTAATCGCACCCTCTTTCAGGGCCAAGGATAAAAAAAAATCTTTTATGTTGTATGTAAGAAAATGTATTAAGATTTTCCTCGGTTTCTGTTTTGCAGTGTTCCTCCTAAATGGGTCACGATGTACCTGTTGGATATCCTGAATCAGATTTAACTCCGGGAGCCTTTCAATATTGTATCGTTTAAGAGCGATATCACAAAGCTTTTGATATCCGTTCCTTCCACATCTTCTGGGATATTTAGCAATCTCAGGTTATTTTTTCTCGCGTTATTTTCAAGACGCTCAACATCACCTCTCAGGTCCCTATTTTGAAGAGCTAATTCATCCAGTTTTATTGAATATAGATGTAATGTTTCCTTAATTTTGGGCATTTCGGATTCAAGAACCTCTGTTCTCTGAGATACTTCTTCTAGCCTCTGGGCTAGTACCTCGCAGGAGGCTTGGATTGCGGCTTGGTTGGCTTCCGAAGTGGAAAATCTTTTCCCCATATCCTCTTTTAAGGCCAATAAAATTTCTGCTAATGACCCAATCCCTGGGCCTGGGGGAACTGCCGCTGGGAGTATTACAGGTATAGCATCTGCTTTCTCGGACGTAGAGGAGATACCCAACACGCCCTCTTGAACCTCCTGTACCTCCAAGATTGCAAATCTATTTGAAGTACCAACAGATGGATGAATAACCGAACGTTGCTCCACTATGGCTTCCGTTGTTTTTGCAAGTTTTGCAGTTTTATTCGTATCAATTGTTTCAATTGATTCAGCTAACTCGGTTATTTCAGCCACCATTCCTGCATTTTTACTTGCTAGTTTAGATTTAGCAGGGGACTGCATACTGTTTGTAGCCAAATTTCCTTTATTAGACCCCGTTGTTGTAGGAGTGGATAGTACCTTATAGTACGTCTTGAGAGACGGTGTGATTTTTACTTTGGAGGTAGGTACTTTCTTCACCTTTCCTCTCTCTTTTCCACTTGCTGAGAGGGTGGTCTCCGTAGTGTTGACTTTCCCTTTGCCCTTCCTGGCAGGAGCCCTGAGAGTATCCCTAGCCTCCACAGTCAAAGGTGGAACACAAATCAAGTCAGTGCCCGAATCAAGCTTAATGGCCCTGGTGCGTAAGGTGTATCTGCAGGCGTTTGGGAGAAAGGCGTCCCTGCTCTCCATGCAGTAGAAAGCTCCAGCCTGCTGCGTAGTCCCAACTGATCCCTCCTGCTTACTATGCACCCCACTTAACGCTCTCAATAACGGCGGAGGGTCAGCTGGGGCTCCAAAGAGATAATAAGCAGATTCCTTACCTTCACCTTCATGGGTCGCAAAGGCACCATCCGAGGAGAAAGAAAAACATCCCACCTCTTTCAGACGTCTCACCACGTTTACCGGACTCTGATCCCTGTCCTTCAGTGGGACGTAGTCGCAGGTGCTGACTCTGCCTGCGCAGACTCGGACCTGCAAGCCGGGAATACACCAGCGCCTCCACTCTCTCGCCGCACCAGCAGACCGCAGTAAAGCGGGTTCCCGCGGCGCCGCCGTCGAACTTCTCCAGGGTTCAGGCACCATTCAAGATGAAAAAGGGGCCGAGCAGGTAAAAAAAAATCGGAGGTGCGGGACTAAGCTGAACTGGAATGGGGGGGGGGTCCACTAATCCGCTAAAAAACACTTCATGGGATCAGCGGGAGAGGTCTAGAAGAGATCTTTAGTCACACGCCCAGGAGCTTCAACCGAGGCCGTTAGCTTCCGGCCGCCATGTTCCCCCTTCCTTAGTCTACTTCCATAACTCTAAGGCTTTCTGGAACCTTCCTTTTCCCTAGCCTTGTCTCGTGGCGTGTCTCACTCTCAGTCTGAGGTGGTGGGATCCAAGTGGCATCTTGATCATCAGAAGGGGGGGCTTGCAGAAGAACTCAATGGACTAACCCTCCTTTTCCTTGCTGGGGATCTGGAAGACAATGGATCTTCTGAAAGAGTGGTTTGCTCTTCTTCTTCCTCTGCAGGAAGCTCGATTTCCTGAACTACCCCTACTTCAGGAGGAACAACTACTATTGTGGGCGGTGGTTTCGGCTGTTTGTGTCCACTTATCTGAGTTTCCTGCGTTGATTGGGTACTACTTTGCGATAACGATAAGTCAATTTCAACATCAACGCTCGTTGGCGTTGTAGTGATTAGACTGGCTGCCTCTGTGACAGACATGGGCTTGGGTCTAGGTTGGTGGGGTGGGTCCACTGATGTGGGGGTGCTGCTCCCAGCTTGCTCCCCGGACACCACTGCTGCAGGCACAATTTTTTGTTTCCTAAAAAAGATCTTGGGCGGCACACCAGCCGTGGTAAGTGGCAGTTCCTTCTTCTCACTGGCAACTTTCTTGGTACTGGAGGACCTGGTACCTTTCTTTGGGGCCATCTTCTTCAGATGTCAGCAGCACGCAGTGGCACAAGTTGAAGAGATGTCTGTGGTCACACGTCACATGACGTTGTGCGCGGCAGGACTTCTGTCTGGCAGTACAATTGGTGATGACGCCTCCTCCTCTTTTGTGCACCTAAAAGCAAAGAAGCAAGAAGAACATCAGTGAAACGTGGCATTTATTGTTGTGGTTCAATTACTACTAGTACAAACAAACAAATATAATATATAACTTAGTGTGTGGTCACACTTGTTAGTGTTATTATTAATATTATTAAATTTTATTAACTCAGTTATTAAACAAACATAACAACAGTGTAGCCATTTGTGAGACTTTGACAACAAGGACTTTCATGGTGTACTGTGTACACTCAGGAAGGATAGGAAAGAAGAAGAACAAAAGCAAAAATACAAATGTAATGGATGGAACCTGTTTGGCATTGTGCATCACGTGGGATGCAGCATTCAGGGAGCTGCAGCTGGCAATGGGGATGGAAGCAGTAAGCCAAGAGGAACAAAGGAAAGACATGCAGGTCTATGGGCTGGCAAAAGCAGCACACTAACTACCACCACAAAATGGCCACCAGCCACATGGTCACTCACAACAAGCAGGAGGCATGGAAAACAATGAACTCAAGCAGGCCATATGGCCAGACAAAGGAGGCATGCTAAACAACACAGCTTTAATGCAACAATGCAAAAACGAAAATCCACAGGGCTAAAAAAGGTTTGCAAGTTACACAACAACCACACCAATCACATCCAACAAAGACATTTATTTAACACACACGAAAAAAGTGAAATACCCCAAAAAAAAACATTTTGCAATTCAATCCAATGCCATCCATGACCTAAATGATGTTTAAATTCGACAGACACCACAAAAACAGTTGCTTAATGCACCCTAATGAGTAGCTCTGGGCCTATTGGTTGGAAAACCCATTGGCAGACTAGGCCACATAGTGAGTCAATTCAAATCAATAATATTGCAAATGTATTAGAAAATGTAGTGAACTGTGCTGCATTTTTGCTAGGTAAAAGAAGAAAAAATTGCATGCAAATCAACAACAAGGCATGGGCACCACAAAGAAGGCTTGCAGGCCTAATGCAGAAGCACACTGGCTGCCTTCACAAAATGGCCGACAGCCACATGGCCAGGCCACCACAACAACAAGAAAGGGAAGACAGACAATGCAGGCCTATGGCAAAAGCACACTGACTGCCTTGCCTTCACAAAATGGCCGCCAGCCACATGGCCATGCCACCACCACAACAACAAGAAAGGGAACACAGACAATGCAGGCCTATGGCAAAACCACACTTACTGTCTTCACAAAATGGCCGCCAGCCACATGGACAGGCCACAACAACAAGAAAGGGAAGACAGGCAATGCAGGCCTATGGCAAAAGCACACTGGATGCCTTCACAAAATGGCAGACAGCCACATGGCCAGGCCACAACAACAAGAAGAAGTAAGCCAAGAGGAACAAAGGAAAGACATGCAGGCCTATGGCAAAAGCAGCACACTAACTACCACCACAAAATGGCCACCAGCCACATGGTCACTCACAACAAGCAGGAGGCCTGGAAAACAATGAACTCAAGCAGGCCATATGGCCAGACAAAGGAGGCATGCTAAACAACACAGCTTTAATGCAACAATGCAAAAACGAAAATCCACAGGGCAAAAAAGGTTTGCAAGTTACACAACAACCACACTACACACATCCAACAAAGGCATTTATTTAACACACCCGAAAAAAGTGAAATACCCCAAAAAAACATTTTGCAAATCAATCCAATTCCATCCATGCCCTAAATGATGCTTAAATTCAACAGACACCACAGAAACAGTTGTTTCATGCACGCATGAGTAGCTCTGGGCCTACTGGCTGAAAGGCCTATAGTATTGGCAGTCTACTGAGCTAGCGAATTAAATAAATATTGCAAATTAATTAATTTCAAAAGTTGGAGAAAATGCAGTGAACTGTGCAACATGTATCCTTTATAAAAGATGAAAAATTACTTACAAATAAACAACTAGGCTCCTAATGAACTACAGGCCAACCATCACAATACATTTTTAAAAAAGAGGAAAAGTACAAAGAAAAATGTAGGTGGAATGCCCCAATCAAACAAACAACACCAATTTTCCAACTTGCTTGTGAAATCTCAGATTCAAAAGTCCTCAAATCCAATGATATATGATGCAGCAGCCACAAAGAGTGATCCTTCCAGCTCCAAATCCAAATGAAAAGTGAACAGGAGATGGACAAAGCACTGGGAGGAGCCAGCTGGACAGGAACAGGAAGTTGGAGACTCTGGGCCACTTCCTTCCTCTTAAAACAAAAAGTAAAAAAAGATAAAGGACTCCTTGCACAAAAAAGTACAGTCAAATGTCAATCTGAGGAGTTTTTTTAATCCAAATCACCATTTCAAGAAGGTTTTGATGCTGCTTGAGAGATTCTTCTCCAGATTGCAAATTCTGCGTGTTTGGGATCGTGAGCTTTGCAAAACTTCCGCCGGAAGTCTGATGGCACGCCCGAATGACGTGTTCACGATTGCACACTCTCGCGGGAACGTGCAGCCGCCTACCAATTCTCGAGGCGCTTACGAACAGAGGGGAAATCTCGTCGGCGATCGCAGGCATCCCGGTAAGTCGCTCCCGCATGCGCAAAAAAGCATTTTGAGAGCGTGACAAAAAAAAACTCCGCTGCGGAGCGCAGAGTTTTCGGTAACTCTGCGTTCTACGTGGAACGCAGAGTTGCCAAAAATCCGCAAACTCCGCGAGCGGAGCGGATTTCACGCCCAGGGTTACTACAGACATCTTTTCATTACTTCCAGGCATCCCTTCAAGATGCTTACAGTATGGATAGTTGGGCACAGCTATGTTTTCTGGTGCAAAAGGTATGCTGAACGCAGAGGTATTGACAAAGACCTAGCTTTGCAAAATGTGGATATTAAATGAATTGCACAGAGAGGATTAAAGTGGCACCAATTGATGCCTTTGGTTAAAATCTTTTTGCATCTCCAACCCCCTGACCTCATGATTGTGCACTGTGGTGGCAATGACCTAGGCACATTGACTGGGGTAGGTCTGGAAATGCTAATGAAGGACACCTTTGCACAATTGATGTTGCTTTTGCCTCAAACTGTCTTTGTATACTCTAATATATGCTAAAGCCAGAAATGGAAGTGGTCAAATCAATTCTGTCCACAGAAAGCTAGAAAGAATGTCAATAAAGGTCTTTCTGCTTACCTCAGAGACCCTAGGATGGGCTCCATCTATAACAACAATCTACATTTTGACTTGGATGACATCTACCGAAGTGATGGAGTACACAACAGATCAAGGAAACAGAGTCTTTCTCAACAACCTGAAGCTGTGCATCCGCACTTACATGTAGCTACAAAAACTCATATTGAAAACAAGGGCTCTTTTAGAGCCACCCTATAACACAATAGTGAATCTATTTTTTTTTACACATACATACTCTTTTTTAAATTTTTCGTGGATTTGCGCACCCGTTGCGAATCTGCAAAAGCATGAATTCAATGTACTACAACACAATACACTTTTCAGGTTTAACTTTTAATTTTATATATTTTTACTAACTATCAATTTTAGTCTTATCATTAACTTCAATCACACTACCTCTATAAAGCAACTTCACAAATGCAACACTACCTTCTAAGTTAAATACTACTAAATTATTTATTTGAGGTAGATCCGCGAATCCAATGCGACGTTACACGGAGGGGCAGCGCTGAGAGCCGCTTTGGGGTCGCGGCTCCAAAATAGAAAGAAAAAAAAATGCCCCACTTCCATTATTTGGTATCTGCCCCGGGGACCCCATACCCCGGGGCATTACCTCTTTTAAAAAAAAAAATTATAATAATAATATTACGGGAGGAGGGCCACGTGGCCCCCCTTCCCTTGGCCACTTTCGGCCCCGGGGACACTATCCCCCGGTGCATGGCCATCTATTTTTTTATTATTTCTTTATTTAATTTTAAAGGAGGGGGACCGCACGGCCCCCCTCCTGAGGCCATTTTTGGCCCCGGGGACCCCATCCCCCGGGGCTTTGCCTCTGTTTTTTTTAAATAATACGGGAGGGGGCCGCGTGGCCCCCCTTCCTTGTGCCACTATTGGCCCCAGTGACCCCATCCCCTGGGGCCGGCCCTCACGTTGGGGACCGCAGGTCCCAGCCGGCTCCCTGCCTCATGCGGGAGCCGGTATTGCTTTTGGACAAGGGGAGCTGCTGACATGTAGCTCCCCTTGTCCAAAAGCAAATCTGCTTTGCTTCGTGGAAGCGAGAGCAGGTTTCCTGCTCTCGTTTCCACGAAGCAAAGCAGAGTTTGCTCCCGCTGTGTCCCGGGGGTGGGCACCCCAGTACATTGCTGGAGCCAGCTATCTAGGGCTCCAGGAGGGGAGCCATGCGTCCCCCCTCCCAACATAAACATAGCCCCGGGGAGGTGGTGGTTCCCGGGGTCGGGGGTCCGCAACGGATCCCCAGCTTCTTTTAATTAGTGCCTCGGGGGTGGTGGTCCCTGGGGCTTGTGGGGGGCTCGAGCCTCCCCTCACTACTTTATTTTTAGCACAGCCCTGGGGAGTT
Organism: Calotriton arnoldi; assembly: GCA_963921515.1. Lineage (NCBI taxonomy): Eukaryota > Metazoa > Chordata > Amphibia > Caudata > Salamandridae > Calotriton > Calotriton arnoldi. The sequence goes on along the minus strand of CAWUFW010016658.1, from coordinate 181,871 downwards.
GGCGGTCCCCGGGGCTGCGGGGGGGCCACATGCCCCCCGCATTTGTGAATTAAAGCCCCATGGAGCTGGCGGTCCCCGGGGCTGCGTGAGGGGGCAGGAGCCCCCTCATACTTTTTTTTTTTAATAGTAAAGCCTCGGGGAGGTGGTGGTCCCCGGGGCTGCGGGGACCTCTGCAGGGCCCCTGCATAAACATTCACAAATGCCCTCTGGACCTGGGCCACCCGGGGGCTCATTAAAACGAAGTGCGAGAGACCGCGCTTCGTTTTTTTAAATTTTCTCTGCGGGATTCGCGCACCCAGCGCGACTCCCGCCAAAAACAAAAAGGCCTAGGGGGTCAGGGTGTTTTAACCCTGCTCCCTTTCCTTCATTTTTAACCTTTTTTTTTACCTTTTTCTTGTGACTCGGTTCAACCGAGTCACAAAATGGCTGCCAACACAAAATCAGAGTGAAGCTCGTGCTCGGGAGGGTTTGTGAATCCTCCTCGGCCACCATATATTGATATTTTTTATTTTTGAATTTCTCAGGAACTACTGAACGGATTTACATCATTTTAAAAAAAGGTTGCTTTCTGAACCAAGAGCTACCTTTTTGCCAAATTTGTTGTAATTCCGTTCAGCAGTTCCGGCTGTAGCTTTGTCTAAAATTTCCTATGGAAATTAACATGGAGAAAACGCGTTTGGGACCCCCTTTTTTCTCGGCCCCCGCTTCACGAATCACCCCGAAACTTTCAAGACAGAAGCTGACCTGAGTGAACCATTAGTTTTGAAAATTTCACGAAGATTCGTCAAATGGCGCCAAAGATATTGGCAAAAGAAAAAAAGCTTTTTAATAGAAACGAGGTCCTATATATATATATATATATATATATATATATGTATATATATAGATATTGACAGTAGGGCTTAGGGTGGGAATGGGTTTTTGGGTTGCAAGGCATTTTTTAGGGTTTAGGGTGGGTATGGATTTTTGGATAGTAAGGGATTTTTTAGGGTTTAGGGTGAGTATTGTTTTTTGGGTGGCATGGGAATTTTTAGGGTTTTGGGTGGGTATGGGTTTTTGGATGGTAAGGGATTTTTTTCGAGTTTAGGGTGGATATGGGTTTTTGGGTGGCAAGGGAATTTTTTAGGGTGTTGGGTGGGTTTGGGTTTTTGAGTGGCAAGGTAATATTCAGCATTTAGTGTGGGTGTGGGTTTTTCGGTGGCAAGATATTTTTTAGGGTTTAGGGTGGGTATGGGTTTTTGGGTGGCAAGGGAATTTTTAAGGATGGGGGTGGGGGTGGATTTTTGGGGACAAAGGAAATTTAATGGCTTTGGGTGGGTATGGGTTTTTGGGTGATATGGGGATTTTTAGGGTTTAGAGTGGGTGTGTGTTTTTGGGTGGGAAGGTATTTTTTCGGATTTAGGTTGGGTATGGGTTTTTGGGTGGCAAGGGAATTTTTGTGTTTTTAGTGGATGTGGGTTTTTGGGTGGTAAGGTATTTTTAGGGTTTAGGGTGGGTATGGGTTTTTGGGTGGCAAGTGCATTTTTATGGGTTTGGGTGGGTATGGGTTATTGGATGGCAAGGGAATTTTTGTGTTTTTTGACTTGCCTATATCTTTTGCGTCGATTGACGAATCTTCACAAAATTTTCCCCAAAAAAGTGTGCCAGTGATTCTAGCTGTGCATGGAAAGTTTCGGGGGCATAGAAAAAGGCGGAGGTCAAAAAAAGTGCATTTCCCAAGTTAACTACCTAGAGTCTTTAGACACTCCTGCAGCCCGAACTGCTGGAAAGAATTACACAAAATTTAGACGAAAGGTAGATTCTGTTCCGGAGATCACGCTTTTTCTTATTTGGTGTAAATCCGTTCAGTAGTTTTCAAGATATTATAGCAAACCAAATGTGTATATCTGGGAGTATGTGGTACTTTTGTAGTACCTTTGTATATATGTTTTAAACTCATAAAGTTTTAGAAAACACTAACAATCATTGGATGATGTCATTTGAAGAAAAAATATAATCATATAGTGAAAAGTAAGAGCAACTGTAGAGTTAAAATATTTCTGGCATCAATGAGCCCTTCAAAAGGAGTCCCACGCGTTTGAGTCCCATAGCGTGTCAATAAACCATCTTGTACACGTAAAGCTGGTGCAAGTGTGTACAAGATGGTTTATTGACACGCAATTGCTCCTACTTTTCACTAAATGAATATATTTTTCTTCAAATGATTACTTACTTTGCCTTGAAGAAGTCCCAAGGCTTTGGGACGAAATGCGTTGGTGGTGTTTGTCGCTTTGCATGATTTGCGGAATTGAAAATTAAGAAAATAATGAATGACTCTCATCTATGAAAGCAAGCAGTTTGTGATGTCTTGTCCTATATGATAAAATACTGAGATTAGGGTTGCTGAGTTAACATGTGTTTTCTCTATTTTGAATTAAGAATATTAACAATGCCATAAGCGTAATTGGGCCTTATCTCTTATTAAATGATTGATAAGGAGTGCTTCTCCCACCAATAGTTTTTCAAATATATATATATATAAATATATATATATTTCCGCTTCTCAATCACCAGACCAATGCACACACGTATGGGTGCCTGCCACTGCGGGGGTGCTCCCGCATCAATATTCTGCTCCAAACTCCACCGGGTAATCGTACCGTAAAGGAAGACAGCACTCTCGGGGGCGAGTTCCGTAATTTTATTTATAACATACTCCGGACTCACAGACGCGTTTCGGCAACGGCCTTTCTCGATGTTAACCAAGAACGCCGGGGCCGCCATTGGTTTATACATGTGTACTTCATAATCACCTTGCATTTCAGAAGCATCAACATAGTAAAAGGACCACATGTTGAAATCACTCATGTCGTCGTCTATACAATTCCGCCATTTTTAAATGTGTTTCAACCATAGGCATCACAATTCATAGATCTCATATGACAGATCATATTTGCCCCCATTGTAACCAGGTTCACATCAAATTTGTGTCTGGGTCATACGCAACCAATCAAGCCCTGAATGGGCATGGTGCCCAAGCGGAGGTATGTTTCATCTACCTATATCCTCACAAACGCGTACCATAGATCATAATTATGTCCTATATGGACTAAATAGACGCCTAGTTGTGTCTTCATAATAAAGCCCTATATGGGCAGGTGATGCATTATTCCTTACCATTATTTCAAAATTCAAATACAGTTTTCACAATCGTACACAAGTTAAAAATTCAAAACCTATGTAAGATAGCATGGTCATATCTAATGCATAATACACAAGCATTTAGTTCTACATACGACAAAGCCTACTCATAAATTCTAATCAGAAACAGATTCAATGTTTTCATTCTAATAGAGGATAAAAATACACCATACAAAGTATATACATTCTTGATCAATAATAACTCAATTGATATAAATTCCATCATCAAATGCATAGTTCACATCCCCTGTTAGGAAATCATCCCTAATCCCACTATACTTTAGTCACCTAAGTGAACTGCTAACTCCTCACTACTGTTGAGACCCCATGGGTGTTTAGTTTGTAAGTCAATGATATACCGAGATTCCAGGCGTCTGAGCCTCAGAATCCTGTCCCCACCTCTGGGATTCCCCGGTACATGATCAATACAGTAATAGCTCAATAAATCTCTGTTGCGATTATGCTCTTTGTTGAAATGTCTCGCAATGGGGTATGCTTCATCTCCATTAGCTATTGCTCTCTGATGTTCCAGTATCTGAATTTTCGCAGGGTGAATTGTGCTCCCAATATAACGGAGCCCGCAAGGACATGTAAGGCAATACACCGTATAAGGTGTAGAGCAAGTAAGAAATGTCCTTATCCTTTTAGGTGTCCCTAGACCCGGAATGTTATAGGTCAAGATACGTTTGCTTTGTTTACAGGCCTTGCATTTCCCACATGGATAAAACCCGTTAAGGGGTTTCAACAGGGATTTGGAAGGTTCTATTCCTTGATGGCTGTGTACTAGATCATTGCATAATGATCTAGCTTTCCTGAATGTTACTAAAGGATTGGGTGGTAGATCAGACCCTATAACATTGTCTGAAAGAAGAGTGTGCCAATTTTTTCTGAGAATGCGTTGAAGTTGACCCGCATTCTCAGAATAAGTTGTAATCATGCGAAACTTGCGTTTCAACCGCCAAACTGCGGCCTTGATCACATGGCGCGCTGCTAGTGTGACAGGGTATATATAGGCATGGTAGTAATTCTTCTGTTTCTACATAAAGTATGCATATTTACGTTACACTGACGACATGCTGAAAATGTGGTTAGTCATATGCAAATGACTTCGTAGATGCTGTGAAAAATAGGAACACGCACATGTGGGAACTGCGGAAATATCTGAGACCTGGTTCTATGGTGAGTCAAGGTCAGAGTAAGTTACTAACTGCACAAATGCGCAATGGTTAATCAGCAAAAATAACACCCAAGTGGTGACTGTCAGACGTCAGAGATGTTACACAGCGGAACCACTACCCTTAAAAAATATATATATCAGTGCGCAAATTATGTCATGGGAAAGGGAAGACAGGGAAAGTGCTGGAGTGCTGATAGCGTGTAGGTGAGAGTGCTATACATCTAAAAGTAGGAATGCAAATGCAGTTCCGATTAGCGTGATGAGTGTGTATCGTGTGTTGTAGTGGACTAAAAACAACCGAGAGTATTGCCCTCCTCTCTAAGCAAATGGCAAAGAAACAATGAGAATGGCAACACGGTGTCTGTGACTAGGCTCCAACCGGAACATGTTAATCACTAGTAAAGGATGCGCACACAGGGAGTTCAGAGAAGTAATGATGTTGGTGAAATGCTAGGAGACTGCTGCTACACATGATCACTAGAATTCACACAGGCTGATACAGGCAACTTGAAATCAATGCGAACTGCACATAAGTAATTACGGCATCACAAGAACAAATATGTGGTTCAGAATTACAGTGCTTTGAGGTAAAGTACATGCAGGTCTACATGGAGTGACAGGATAAAATTTCCCAAAATTCAAGCTGAGAGTAATCGGTGGATACAGCACTAACGTAAGTCTACAAAAAGTTGTGAAGATCCTCACTTATGTTGAGCCCTGCGGGAGTTTTGCTATTGAGTTCAAGGATATACCTTGTTTGTAACTGGTGTAGTTGTTTCTCACGGTTACCTTCCCGTCTTAGTTGGGGTACACACTCAACTACAATGTACTTGAAGTGATGGAGGTTGTTGTTATGGACATCCTTGAAATGTCGTGCTACGGAGTACGTGGGGTCACTGTTAACTATCGCCCTAAGGTGTTGTAGGATGCGAAGATGTACCTGTAGCTTGGTGCTGCCCACGTACCTAAGGCCACATTTACATTTGAGTACGCAGACTACGTACTCAGTTCTGCAGGTGAGTCTATATTTGATCATCAAGGGCTCCTTACGAAACGTTGCAGTGATCTGGTTGACATTAACCCCAAATTTGCATGCTCTGCAACTGTTGCATTTAAAAAACCCTTTGATATCGGATAGCCAGTTGGATTTGGTGACAACTTCAGGACCGCTCCTGACTAAAGCATCATGCATGGAGAACGCCCTTCTAAATGTAATGTCAGGGAGTTGAGCTACCAGCGGTCCAAGGGTAGGATCAGATTTGATAATGTCCCAATGCTTGTTGATGATGGACCTAATGGCGTGCTCCTCCGTGTTGTATGTGATGATTAGGCGAGTATTAACAATGCCTGGGCTGGTAGACTCACTATGTGAGTCAGTGTTGTTAAGGTTAATGGTGGGCCTTCCTTTCAAGAGTTCCTCCCTGGGTGACAAGTTAGCTTTATTGGTGGCAGCTGTGATGTCTTTTTCACAGTAACCCTGTGCCTTAAATCTTTAGTGAGCGTCCCTCTGGCAAGCAATTAAGTCACTAGTGGAGCTGCAAATCCTGCGCAAGCGCAGCATTTCACCATAAGGGTTGCTGGCAATGAGATGTCTGGGGTGGAAGCTGGAGGCGTGTAGAGTGGAATTGCCTGCTGTGGTCTTTCTATGTAATCTGGAGTTTAATGAGCCATTGGAAACATACAACATTACATCCAAAAATCCATCCGAGAAAGAGCTCATGTTAGCATTAAACTCAAGATTTAACTCATTTGTATTTATCTCAGATATAAAGGCTTTGGCACTCTCCATGTCCCCCCTCCAGATCACAAAGACATCATCAATATAGCGAAGCCAGCACTTGATGTTGTTATTCCATGCCTCAGAGTGTCTTGCCATGAGAACCCGCTCCTCCCACCAGCCCACATGCAAACATGCGTAGCTTGGGGAAAAGCAGGCTCCCATGGCAACACCCCTAAGCTGCTGGTACACTCTGTTTTCAAACATAAAGAAATTATGATGTAAACACCATTCAATGAGGAACAGGATCAGTTCATTGTGCTTATAGCACTGGATAGGTCTTTTGGTGAGAAAATGTTGACAGGCAGCCAGGCCATCACAATGACGAATACTGGTGTAAAGTGATGTAATGTCAAGAGACATCAAGATATATTCATCAGACCATGGAATGTCTTTGATTTTAAGTAGGAAGTCACTGGTGTCCCTAAGATATGTTGGCAGGTTGGTGACAAGTTCTTGAAGAAAATAATCGACATATTTAGAGATGTTTTCACACATACTGCTGCGGGCCGAGATGATAGGACGTCCTGGCACTGGCGATGTACATTTATGCACCTTAGGGAGGAAGTAGAGCACTGGAAGAACAGGAAACTCATTGTTTAAGAATTGGAATTCATCTTTGCTAAGGATGCCATCTGTCCTGTAAGTGTTCAGTCTTTTCTTCAACTCCTTGCCACTGGCAGTTACTTCTTTCTGATTAGCAATCCTATAACATGTGGTGTCATCAAGGTGCCTGTGGGCTTCTTCCAGGTATAGATTTCTAGGCCATAGAACGATATTCCTGCCCTTATCTGATTTATTGGTAATGATCTCATTGTTGCTTTGGAGTTTCTTCATCAAATAATAAGTTTCTTTATTTTTTGCATTTTTAATTAAAACCATTGCAATATTAATACTTAAAATAAAAATAAAATTTTCAACAGACAGTCGATATGATTTTGTCCACTTTAGCTGCCTTTTTGGTTTTGGAATTATGAAAGGCAATCTTCAGATAAAACCAGTTAAGACCCATAGGTAAGTTCTTTACAAATTTAAAATCAGAATTAATTATAATCATAATAAATGTCATTAAGTAGCTGGATACAGTGAGTTACAGTCTCGTATTTTTTTGCTCCAGCCGTGTGTTCCCTTTTATCAAGTCATATTGAGTATGTTATTCAAATTGTCTCCACTAATTACAGGGATTATCCCTGTGCTGCTGGCGGTATGTCCTTAGAGTGGTCCGGCTTAAGACATATTCCCGTCAACAGGAACTGCGGTGTCAAGGCCTGATAAAGCTTTTGATGTTTTGGGCATTTTTTGTTCAGCCAGCATAAGGAATTTTACCGCTCTGCAGTTTAGTTGTATATTTTCTGGATTTAAACAGGCTATCACCGCTTGCCCCCTGGTACGGATGCCTTTCTGTTTGAAAGGTTCTTTAAGAAGCTGTTGCCGTGCTTGGTGCAGTACCTTGCATAAGCATATTAGATGTAAAATGTCGCCTTGCTTGGTATTGCACAGCCTGCACGGCTCTTCTGCTAATGTCCTCAGCCATGGTGGAAAGTGCTGAGCACACGGAAAGATTCCCATCCTATGACTCAGAAAGTTCATTTTTATGGACTTAGGGTAACCCTGGTTGAAAAATGTTTGTGGAGCAAGTAATTTGTAGGAGTTAAGGGTCATCCAGGCATGCGATCTGTTTGAGAAGCTTACCTTGTCCTCCACCAAAGAAATATGTTTTATGGTCTTCCAGACTAGTTTTTTTAAGTTAGAGTAGCCAATTTGCGCATCCCAGAGTCCTGTGAGTTTGGTGGATTCTAGGGCTAGCTGAAGATAACTTCTAGCTTGGGAGTGCTCCCTATGCTGTATATCATGCCACAGCAGATAGTTTAGCGTGTTTGTAGTGGCACTTCTGATCTTGTGCCAGCAGATGATATAAGTGCCGTACCTAGCTAGAACTTGTCGTAAAAGGCCAAACTCCAGCCTTATTTGAGCAGGTGCTGTATAGGACGGAAGGCAGAACATAGTTCTATAGGCTTTGACGTGCGTGTTATCCAGCTCCTTTGCATCTCTTCCCCGCATTGCCTCACTACCATAAGCATTTGAGGGGAGTAGTTTAGCCTGGACTACCTTCAGAAGCGGAGTCAGAGTCGGCCCCATCAATTTATTTGCAAGATTTTTCATCGTTAAAGCAATCAGCATACCTTTCCTTCTTGCTTCCTCTTTCTGGCGCCAAAATGAACCTTCCTTGTCGAATATGACTCCTGGGTACTTGTATTCATGTGCTGGGTCGAGTTTTGTGCCACCAAGGAACCAACTTCTCTGGAAGTTCTTTTTGTTGTTTATTGACATTGTCCGGGTTTTGCTCAGATTTATTTTTAAGTTGTTTTCTGTGGCGTAGTTCTGCATTTCCGTCAGTAGATGCTGGAGACCAACGTAAGTGTGACTAAGCAGAACTACATCGTCTGCGTACATGAGATTGGACAATGTTTTCCCTCCTATCCTCGGTGAGTGAGAGTTGCAGGCGTCAAGCACCTTTGGAAGGTCAGCCATGAATAGATTAAACAGGGTTGGTGCAAGCACACAACCCTGTTTCAATCCTTTTGTTGTGGGAACTTTCGAGGAGATGTGGGTGCCGCCACCTAGTTTCACCTGCACCCAGGTATCTGTATGTAGAAGCTTCAGCATGTTTAGAATAGGCTGTGGTATGCCCCATTGCGCCAGTTTCCCCCACAGTCTACCCCTCTCTACATTATCGAAAGCAGCGCTAAAGTCAATATAGCATAGATGTAAAGGTATTTTCGAGGCTTTAGCTGCATCGATTATTAGTGAGTTTGTAAGGATATTTGTAGATGTGCTGGCCATTTTGCGAAAACCGGTCTGCTTCAGCGGTATTATCAAGTTTGCCTCAGCCCAGTTTGTAAGCTCCTCTAGTATGGTGCCCGCAAAATATTTTGCTTCATTGTCAATCAGAGCTACTAGGCGATAATTATTGGGCTCAGCCTTGTCACCTTTTTTATAGATTGGCACTATTGTCGAGCCCTTCCACGATTCTGGTATTCTGTTTAGTCGCCTAACTTCCAGAAATAGAGGTAGCAGGATATCAGCCCAGACTTCACTCTTTGCTTTGAACAGGGCAGGTGGAATGCTGTTCGGTCCTGGAGCCCCTTCTTTCCTCCCTTTAGAAATCTGCTTTTTGATTGAGAGAGACAGGGGGCAGCTAGCTGCACCTCATGGTCTGTTTTCTTTGGGTAGTGGCTCCTGCTCCCTCGTCTCAGTTATACTTGCTCCAGCTTGTTCTTCTGATGACCAGCTATTGGCCGTTTGTGTTCCAGTACTATCTATTTGGTTGTTAAAGTGGGTAGTAAGGAATTTTACCCAGTTTAGTTCTGAAATATATGACCCGATGCCCTTATGGTGTGGATGGATAATCCCATTCACAGTTTTCCAGAAGCGGACACTGTTGTTGCTGTTTGTGTCGTGTAAAGGTTTTGCCCAATATAAATTCTTACGATCGCTGTTGATGTTCCATTTCAGTCTTTTTAATTTTGCCCTTTGGTCCTTCAAGGATGCTCGTGCACTAACGTTCCGTGGGAGTCTTCTCAACCTACGCAGAGTTGCATTTATTGATTTCTTAAGGTACTTGAGCTGTAGTCTTTGATCTTTCAGAATTTAGTTTTTTCCACATGCTTTCTGGGCATTATCTTTTCTAGCAAAGGTATCTGCATGTTGTTCTAGTAGTGTAGCAGTGAACTGTTCCCAGCATGCTTTTTTGTCTTCTAGGCTAAATGGTTGTGAGTTGAAGAGTTGGATTGCTGCTTCGGCCTTGGAATTTGTATTATTTATTGTGCATTTGATCCTTCTTAAATTGGAGGTAAAGATAGACCCCAAAGTTGCATCTGACCTAATTGGTCTTGCTACAGTCGCTGTTATTTGAGATTCTTGAGGGCGATGGTCGCTATCGCCCTTATCCTCCATTCTGTACCCAGAGATATATGGGAAGAGAGCGAGGCTTGCAAAGGTGTAATCCAAAATAGAACTTGTTGTAGAAGAATAATAAGAGTCGACTGGTGGAGAGTCATCCGGAAATCTTCCGTTTAATGCTCGGAGGTTTAGGTGTTCTAGATCTGCAAGTAGGCAGCTGTTGCAGCATTTCTTCTTTCCATACAGGTGGACGCATTGTGTAGGAATATTGTGAATTCCACTTTGTATGGCTACCTCCTCTCCTTGTGGCGAACCTATAAGATATTGGTTTAGGTCCCCTGTCAAGATGAACATCGGATTTTCCATCTCTGTAGCGTACTTTGCTACTTGGTTTACAAGTTCTGTTGAGTCTTTCGCTTTGCGTTTGGGGTGGACATACGAGTTGATTAGGCACACCTCTGTTTCTTCATCCTCGAGGGAGATGGTGATTGTAACTGCTATTATTGCATTTGACATCGAGCCATTAAGAGTTGTTGAAGGTATGCTTGTTGTAGAGACGTAGGTGGCCAGTCCACCGGAACAGTGGCCAAATCTGCCAATCCTTGTTGCTGGAGTGGCGAAGCAGATATAGCCCTCAATATGCTGAGGAGCCATAAGCCAGGTTTCCTGTAGCAAAATTATGTCAAAGGTTGTAACATACTGCAAGAAGTCTGGATCCTCAGTTTTTGTTGCTAAGCCGTTTATATTCCACGAGCATAATCTGAGAGGGGACTCCTTTACCCTATTATGGATTCTGTCTCGCGAATCGCGTCAATCCTCCTCTGTGCATGAAATAATGGTGCGCGATATTACTTCCTTTTCGAGGCCTTGGCTTGTTCTAGCAACTGCCCATGAAGCTGTTTCTTGTCGGTCCCAATAGCTGCTGGCACTCTGTTGACGAGTTCTTCCCTGTGCACCTCTAATTACACAGTTTAAGTGTACTTGGTGTGTTTTTAGTCCAGGGCTTGCAATACTTAGTAATGGAGATGGATAGGCTGGTTTTTGAAAGGGTGCAATGTTGATGCCCCAGCTTTGAAATGTGCCCAGTTCAGCCAAGATTGCCTCTACAGTTTTGCTTGTGGTCCACGTTGTTTTTGTGGCCTCTGGACATTGAGGGTTGGTGGTATGTATAAACTCTATGGAGAGTAGATCCGTTGACCTTATGCCGGCAAGATTTGGAATTGACTCCGTTAGTCTTAGGATATTACCTCGATTTAATGTGTCCTGATGGCCCTTGGAGGTATATAGAGGATAGAATACCAGAACCTCTGTTTCCTGCTGTCTAATTTGTGTTGCCGGCAGCTGTAGGTTTGCTATGGCCATCGATTCAGTTTGGAGTGTGCTGCTGGTTGCTTCTTTAGGCTGTGTTTCCACTTTGTTGCTTAATGCTTCAACCTTATGGTTTCTTGGGATGGGCTTAGGTGTTCCTAGCGTGGGGGAAGTTTGTTTTATTTCTTGCCCCCCGTGCTGTACCCCTTTGTCCGGGAACCTCCAGCTGGAACTGCCATTAGTCGATGTGATAGGCCATTTGAGCTCTTTGAGCGATGGCTCCTGGTTTGGCCTATCTGGCCTATCTGTCGTTCCACAAGCTTCTCTTCTGGGCCCATTGTTTGAGCTCGTGTTAGTGTTTTTTTGCTTTATGTTGATCAGCTTTTGGGCCCCGGAGTTACACGCCTCTCCACTTATCTCTTGTGAATGTGCAGGTTTGTTAGGTGGAACCTTTATCTCTCCCCTCAGATCTTGGCATTGTGTTAGCTGTTGGTTATGTCCTCTGTCAGGTTTTGTTGTTAGAGGAATAGTTGTGAAGCCTTGTCTTTTCCCTTCTTTTTGTTCTATGATGGCCCTAGGTAAAATTCTTTGTCTATTTTCTTCTCCAATTTCCCTGTGTGCCCTAATTGCGGATGTCTGGTTTGGGGCATCTTCTTGTTCCGGGAGATGTTTGGAGATGATTGGAGACAATTGTACTTGATTTACAGAGCTTACATCACCTGGGTTAATGTCCTGTTTGTTGTATGAGCCTGAGAAGATGGGGAAGTAAGCTGTTGCATTTGTTTGAAGCTTTTGGTTGCGCCCTTTCCTTTTCTGTTGGCGGCGTTGCTTAGCATTAAGTTTTGGTGATCCTCCGTTTCCGGACTCTCCCTTCTTCTCAGTGTCCACATTGACATTTCCTATGTGCATATTAATGGTTGTTTGGTCGTTGATTGTTCCCTCCGCGGTGTCAGGATTGCCCTGGCATTTTGTTGTTTTTCCTGCTGTTACGCTTTTAATGTCCTTTACCATGCTACTTAGCATTGAGGGCAGGGTGGATAATTTATCAACGACCTGATCACAGTTGCATCTGAAGTGGGAATTGGATTGTGCTCTTGTTATCAGACCATTCAGATTTCCCAGTTTTTCGTCGATGCCAGCAGTAAAGACTGCCAGTGTGTTCAATAGTGTTAACTGGATCTCCATCTTGTCTGATTGAAATTGCAATGCATTGACGGCCAATTGTATTGTGTTTAGTAGGGAAGCCCAGACGCCAGCGTTTTGTTCCTTTGTATGAAGACTAATTTCTGCGCTGTTTTTTATCTGTTCTGTGGAGAGTGAATTCCCAGAGAATTCTTGGGGGATATCCACCCTTTGTTCCTGTCCCTGATCTGGTGAATAGGTTGCGAGCATGTCCTCCCATTCTTGTGTATTTAAGTAAGACATTATCGCCCTCCCCTCTTCTCTTTGATTTAGATCCGGTATCCCTACGCCTACTCCTGTTCCTCTTTGTTGTGTAAGTGGACTCCCTTGAGCAAGGGGTGGTGTGGTTGTTGGTAATTTAGTGCTTACCGGATCAGTTCTTTTGATGGGGGTACTATGGCAGCTGGTCATGATATTAATTCTAGGGCTGAAGTTAATTGCACTATCTTGAGCAGCATCTGCTCTCCTTGAATCTTCTTTAGTATCGCTCGCATCCTTGGTTTTTTTGGTGGCCCAATCCTCGTCCCTGGTGTCTAATTGTAGTAGTGGTGAAGAGGTTACTTGGAGCTTGTGATCTGCAGTAGGAGTCCCTTGAGTGCTGCCCTGTTGGCTAATTTTTGTTGGGGAGAATCCTAAATTCATCAGGTCCGAGTATTGTTTGTGGCGAAAGTTGCGCATGCGTTTGGAACATGTCTTGTGGTGGTGCAGACCTTTGAGTTCTTCGATAATAACATCATTGTAAATGTCAATGGCTTCTCTGGGCATTGTGGGGGTGAAAGTGGATGTCGGTCTAAATGGGCTCTCCACGTTGGCCAGGATATTGATGTCCTCATTATGCAGCAGTTGTTGTGTGGAGATAGTATCATTGGTAGTTTCTAATTCTGCCATTGTACATATGGTAGGAATATCCGACACCAACAAGTTACTACTACTAGGCTCCATCGTGTTAGTGGAAGCTTGAATGGGGTTGTTGGTATGTTTGTGCTTGAACAATTTGATTAATTTCAGCTTTCTGATGAACTCGAATACATCGATCCTGGTGGTGCTGTAATCAAAGCTGCTTTCAAGGCAGTAGGTTAGACCCAGGGAGAGGAGTTGAGTTTCAGCTGCAGTGAGATTGATGTCAGTGAGATTAATTACAGTTCTAGAATCCACCTTCACTTGCGTCTCCAGTTGCCTCTTCTTCTGTTGTTTCCTCTTGAATTTGTTCAGCTTCCTTCGCTCGCGTCTCCTGCAGTTGCGACGGTGCCTGTTTTCTTTGGCAACCGAGGACGCAAAGTCTGTCGTCTGTCCAGTACTAAAAAATCGAGCTCCTCTGCTAAACTGAAGTTGTTGATTTGAGGATCATTACTGCTTCTTGTGCTAATACCATCTTCTGAGTCGGTGCCACTTTCTAGTGCTGAGCTCAGGTCAGACATTGAGGCTGAATCAGCTCCTTCGTGAACTAGAGATGTTTCTGTTGTCCCTGTTTTTGGGTTTACGGATTTATTCATTTTCTGTTTCTTGACAGAATCATGTCTTCTGGTGAATGTGAAAATCTGGCCACATTCATAATCAGCTTTATCTAGTGCGAATTTGAATACTTTTCTCGCTTTAATTGTTTCCTCATATTTCTTGAGTCTTGCAATGATTTCCTCTTGACCCTTTGTGATCTGGTCTTTTTGTTCCATTTTGTCCAATTCTGCATTGATTCGTTCAATCTCCTTCTGTGTGGTAGCGCAGTCGATCTCCGCGTATTTAATGAGGATTAAGACTAAGCGCATTGAGGCGTCAAGGTTGCTTTCTGCCCACTCCTTAAGCATTTGTGGGTTGGGGTTTTCAAAGCTAGGTGCCAGCATAATCCTAAGTCCGCGAGGAACGCGGCCAACATCGCAGTATTTTTGAAGAGACTTGCCCTCCCACCACTTAGTCATTTCTGTGCGCATTAGTTTTTCTAATTGTTTGAGTTTAGTTTTAAAGTCGTCATTGCTAGAAGCCACAGAGGAACTAGAGGCATTCGGTTGGTTAAGGATATTAGGAAGGTTATTAAATAGCGCTTCAGCTGCTGCTTCCCGTTCGCGCAGCGCTTCGTTAGACATGATGACTTAATGCAAAGTTCATGTGACTGTCGATATATGTAAAGTCAAATGCAGAATAACGGAGCAGTCGGTCAAATACCTCTTCAGACCTGCCAATTGCCACGTGCTGGGGTACTCACCACCTGGTGTGGAGATGATGGACGGGTCCTCCGACTCGACAAACAGCTCGACCGTGGTGGTAATAGAGCAGAGACCTGCAGGCAGGCAGGGGGCAGTGATTATTCCAATCTCCTCCCGGAGAAACCACAAAGCTTCGACTGTAGTAAATCACCAAAGCCCTTTTTGAAGATGAAGAGGGGGTCTGTGATGCAGAGACAGCCATGCTCTGCCGTAATGTCCAAACAAGATCCCAAGGTTAAACCACGCCGGGTAAAACACGGGCACAGACTCCAATGCAGATACAAACAGGTTGATTTATTACAAAATCATGTCAGGATGACGCGTTTCGACTGCCAAACTGCGGCCTTGATCACATGGCGCGCTGCTAGTGTGTCAGGGTATATATAGGCATGGTAGTGATTCTTCTGTTTCTACATAAAGTATGCATATTTACGTTACACTGACGACATGCTGAAAATGTGGTTAGTCATATGCAAATGACTTCGTAGATGCCGCAAAGGTGACAGGCAGCTGACATAGACAATAGACTTATATGGAAAACCTGACATTCGTAATTCGTGAAAGACATAGTTTTACAGATATTACAAAACAAACTTGAGATCACAGTTTAGGCATGTGGCACCTATTCTACTTAAAAACATAAATCATAAACGTTGCGGGCACCCCTGAAAGATGTAAAAATTAATAATAATGTGTGTACTACTGAAATCACGTGAACTCGATGAGTCCCATGGTATATATATATATATATATATTGCAAAGATTACATTAATAACTACTAAAAATGCAGTTAATGTGACAAAATTAAATTGAAAAACCACAGAAATTTCCCAATTACGGTTAGCTCTACAAATCATAGATTTCATACCTACAATACAAACCACGTCAGAGCTGCTGACCTGACCCTTGATGAAACAGATGACTTCACAAATTACATAATTTATTTTACTAGTGACATAATATAATTTATTACCTTACAATTAAATCTTTGTTTATGTATGTGTTGTAATGTAAAGATATTTAAAGATATGGTATAAATGTATTAATAAACAACACAGGTATTTATTGTTACAAATATTGTGGGATAATAAGCATTGTTCTGCTGCCACTGTTCTTTGGGCTGTCACTGTTCTTTGAATAGGATTATTTTCAAAGATGCATAGCTCCACTGCTTTGAATCCCTATCTTTATAAAGATTTGGCTATAAAATGATGTCTGAACAAGGATGGGGTCCTTTTTTCTTAAAGATTAGAACTTGTTTTTGGAGGTCAGTTTAGGGTACAACAAATCAGACCTCTCCTTTTTTGGGGGATTTTTGGGATTTGCAGATCCTTCACAAGCCCACCCCTAGACAGTGCTTCTTGACCTTGAGTTTTTTTCTGAGTTTGCAACTCTTGCATGAGTGCAGAGACAGGAATTCCATTCTGAGTATTGCAATTCAACAAACAAGAGCTGCCAAATCGGAAAACATTTTCAAAAGTTGTGCTTGCTATGAAAACAAATTGTAATATGTTGTTTGAACCTCATAGATATAGTGTTACATTTTTACTTGTTCCACATTTTAAGCCTTGTGGGATTAGTGGTAATGGGACTGGTATGACAAAATCAGGACATGCCAACCGAACCCGTGACTATTTTCAGGGCCCATGGAGGATTCACAAAACCTTAAGGACCACTGCATGGGTTTTATTGGTTACCGAAAATGTATTGTTCGACATGCAAATAGTTCTTCACTTTCTGGTAGCAAAGGAGACAGCATATTTTTTTTTGCTGTAATTTTCATATGGCTTATGGACAAAAAGAACAGATGAGGGAAAATAGAAAAACAAAAACAAGAAAAGGAGAAAACAAGAAAAAGCAAAAGAAGAAGAACTGCTACTACTCCTATTACTGAAAGAAGTTCAGATTGAGGATTTCAGGTCCCACCCGAATCCATGGTTTGAAAAGTTTTCATCATTCCACCATTTGAAAAAAATGTTCATCCAAATATCTGACATACACTTTCTATGAGAAGAAGCTGGGCAGGGGCGAACAATCAAAATACAGCTTTGTAACCATATCAATACACAGGCACATTAACGCATTGCATGAACAGCACTTCATTCTGATTAAATGAAGAGTGGTGTCAAAGACTAGCACATCTGCAGCCATGCTGTATGCCATTCCTGCTGGCTAATGGTTACCTGAAAATATCTTGCAGAAGAAGAAGGAAGAAGCGTTTGATCCCTTCTTCAAAACTGTGGGATAGTGCTGCTTGGTATATGGCAGGTCATCTCTTGTGAAGAGCAAAGTGGAAGGGTGCACAAAAATTAAGTGCTTCTCCTTCACAAAATGTGCAAAAAAATGTTTTTTGCTTTTTTAACCAAGATTTTTTTCCATTTTTATGCTATATTTGTGTTTTTACCAAAACAGAAAAAACACAAGAACATAAATCTGAGACTACTTTGATGGTTACAAAGAAAAATATATATGCTGTTGTTTTGTGAATGAGTGAAAGTGATGCACATGAGGAGAGTGGGTGAGTAGAAGAGTGAATGAGAGAGTCAGCAAGAAAGTGCATGAAAGAGAAGAAATAAGATGGAGTGAGCTGATGAGGGTCAAAGTGACTGGGAGTGTGAGTGAGTTTGAGCAAAAGTGAAGTGAGGGTGTGAGGGTGACTGAGTGAGACATTGGTTCTGTGACAGAGAGACAGAGTGAGAGTGTGTGTTTATTGGGCATTGGACAGCTTTGGGGATTACACACATAGTCAGGACTCCAGTCAGGCTCTGTGTCCAGCCCTTACTTGAACTGGCTACAAGCTCCGGTCTTAGGTCGGACATGGGCTGAACTCGCTGTGGAAGGCAAATTACAGCTGTGCATGGCCTTTTGCAGGTGCAGTGCAGGTCAACTACAGGGAAAGACACTTTGGGACACCCTCACGTAGACCTGAGGGTTAGAGTGTACTCATCCTACTGTTGGAAGCTGGCTCTTTATATAGTGAACTAAAATGAGGTACACTGTGTAAAGAGTCCAAGCACCCCTTATTGGTTTACAGAGGCAAAAATTATAACACTAAATGCTCTCTTTTGTGGTAGTGTGGGCGAGCAGTTAAGGCTTATCAGAGGGTAGTGCTAAGCATTTATTGTATACACAAAGGCAGTAAGTAAGTGAGACACACACTCAATAAAGAAATCCAACACCACTTTATAAAAATAACACAGATTTTATACAAATTTAGATATCAAGATCATTGGAATTAGGTGAGTACTTTTCGAGATATGAATTTTTACAGGTTTCAAAAGTTCACACAGTGCAATTTCTGGAGTGGTAATATTATCCTATGGGGAAAAAACATGTACTGCATTCAGGCACTTATCAGCGGCTTACAGGACTCTTCTCCTGGACTTAAGGTGAGTATAGGGCAGGGTCAAAGCCAGCACCAACAGTTGACTTCGGCGAGACTAGGGCGGAAGGTTGCAGCATCGGGTGCCCTGTTTAAGCCTACGGGGATCGGTCCGGTCAAAAAGAGGCTGGGATTGGGTGGGGGGGGGGCAGTCTGGGTGAAACCAAAGGGGGGCTCAGGTCTTGAAGGTCTTGTCCAGGCAGGGACACCATTGGTCCACTCAAACTTGGGTTGGGGGGCTCGTGTGCAGTGGCGCTTTATCCGGCAGGGTCATGCTGCTGAAGACACTCGCAGTAATTGGTCCCTGCAAAAAGAGGCGGCAACTGGGGGTCCAGTCTGGCCAAATCCAAGGATGGGCTCAGCTTTTGAGTGTCTCAGGACCCCGTCAGCACTGTCACCTCCCTCGGACTCGGGCTGTGGGGCTCGGTGCAGAGGTACTTTAAGGCATCGGGTGGCAGCGGTCGGAGACTCACTCTTTGTATTGGTTCTACAGAAAAGGGGCCTACAGAACAGCTGGGACACTCTTGATGTGAGTTTCACTGTCCTTGAAGTCCCTCAACATGCAGGTCAGTCTTCCTTGGCATGGGTGTCCGAGCTGGACACAACAAGCCTTGGTTGCTGCAAGGGGTCCAGTATCACGGGTACTGGTGTTGAGCAGTTCTGGTCAGACCTGGCATCCCCACACTTGGAGGGAGGATGGATTGGACCTATGGGAGCACTGTGACCTCTTCCTGGGCGGCTGTAGAATCGGCATTCCCTGTAAGTGGCAGAACGGTGAACTGGACCTTGCTTCTCCTGTGCCTGCGGCTGCAGGGGAGTAGCTCCTCTACTCCAAGGGAGTTCTCTGTCAATTTGTGAAGATATGGCAGCCTTCCAGGGAGTAGCTCTTCTACTCCAAGGGAGTTCTCTGGCAATTTGTGAAGCTCTGGCAGCCTTCCAGGTTTCTTGGAGTCTGTACAGTGGCAGGACGAGTTGGTTCCTCCATAATAGTCAGGGGCAGCAGGCAGGCTAGCAGGGTTGGCACCAAGGCAGTAGTTGCTCCTCTGTTCTTGTGTCAGCACTCTTCTTTGATTACTTCTTCTTTAATAATTAGCCCATTACAATACCAACACAGGCACCCTAAAAACTAATCAGTAACCTGTTGCAATACCCATCCCTGAACCCTAAAAGCAAATCAGTAACCTGGTACAATACCATACCTGCACCATAAAAATTAATTAGTAACCCTGTGCAATACCAACTCCGGCACCCTAAAAACTAATCAGTAACCCGGAGCAGCACCCATTCCTGGGCCCTAAAAAATAATCAGTAACGCAGTGCAATACTTACTTCAGTGCTCTAAAAACTACTCAGAAAAACAATGCAACCCACCTCAATCAACCCCTCTAAAACCTAAAAAAAAAGAACAAAAAGCACATGTATATCTTAAAATGATAAACAAAATTTTAATAATGAACTTTAGTACACTACCCAAACAAAACCCCCAAAACCCAACAACCTAATGAAAAAACTAACATAAATAACATATAAAAAATTAGAAGAACATAAATGAAATTATTATAAAAACATTTTTTTAATGTAATTACAATAAAAAAATATATTGTGCTACCCACTCAAACCACTATAAAACCTAATGAAACAATAACACAAATAACATATAAATATAGTAAAAACAAATTACAATTAAAGAATCAAATTGTAGAAATTGAACTAAAATTAACAGTTTTTTATACTAACCACCCAAACCCTTATAAAACACAAAACTCCGAACTATAAATAGTATAATCACAATTTTAAGATACAAAATTTCAAAAAATATTTATGAAACTTTAAAAATGTGAAGTAATAACAGTCTGAAACATAACTAACTGTAATTATTTAAAAATAATTGATAACAATAAAAAATAGCAAATTTCTGTATGTCCAGTGTATTTCTTTCACCTACAAGATATAGAGATTACAAGATATAGAGATTGCCCACTTGGGCTGCACAAACGAGCTCCCTGCTTTAATGAACATGATTACTGTGTGCATATTTATACATTTTTAGATCAACTGAATTGAATATCCTGTCGATTAATTGGCAGTACTATGTGCATACTCCTGTACTGTACATGACCTTATCTGTACAACTACATGGCAATCTGCCTTGTGTTGTAGAATTACTGTTCTATGCACTCTGTTCCAAGATGGCTGAACTTTTTACCTCCATTCTGCTGTGACACTTGTATACTGCGAGCCCCTTTTATGTTTACATGTATGATTCACAATACTTAAGTTGCTGGTATCACATCACGCTTTATGCGTGAGCAAGGCCGAGGCAGAAATGAATCACAGGGGCTGGATCACCATTTGTAATAAATGTTTCTGTATTCTCATCCTGAGTGCGCGTGACTTTGGTATATGTCGATATATGAAGTGAATTTGGATATTACAGTAGCCGGCTACCACTCGAGGCATCACGTGACACCCCCAAGTGGCAGCATTTTGTGAAGCAGTTTGGATTACTAAGATATTACTGAAACAAACAAAGGACAGGCACGCTATAGTTAGGCTTAGATTTTACTCGTACAAAACCATAGAAATTCTGCAGTTATAGTTACCTGAGCTAACTATAACTTATGCTCAACCAATGCTTTGCTTATGACCTCTCATATTACATCACTCATGACATGGTCAGTGACATCACGGATGACATCTCAAATGACATCACTAATGAAATGAAATGAAATGTGGGTTTTTTATAAAGCGCGTGTTTGCCGTGGCATCTTAGCACTAGCTGTCCAGTGACTGTGAAGGAGTCGGGCTAGTTGACTAGACTTTGTGAGCGAACAACCATGTTTTCAATGCCTTTCTGAACATTAACAGGTTGGTTTGCTTTCTGAGATTAATGGGCATCGTATTCCACAGTTTTGGGGCCAGATGTAGAAAACTTCTGCCGCCCCATTTTACTGTTTTTATCCTTGGAACCACCAGCAAGGAGGCGGTTGCCGATCTGAGCTCTCCTTGAGGTATGTGGCGCTTGATATGTGAGTTAAGGTAAGCTGAGCCAGCCCCGTGCAGAGTCTTATGCAGAATGCACATAGATTTGAAATGGATTCTTGCCTGGACTGGTAGCCAGTGCAAGTCCCGAATGGCGTGGCTTACTGGGCTAAACTTTGGAATTTTAAGAAGTAGACGTGCCGCTGCATTTTGTAGCGTCTATAATTTGCGTATCACGCTCTTCTTTGCTCCCAAATAAAGAGCATTACAAATCAATTTTAGACAGTATCAAGGCCGTGATAACCGTCTTTTTGAGGGCCATAGGGATAAGAGGTAGAATCTTTCTGAGGACTTTTAAAGTAAAAAAGCAGGAGGAGGTAACGTTGTTAGCCTGTTCAGATAGACAGAGCTGGTCATCTATCTTAATCCTGAGGTTTTTTACTTGTTTAACGGGCTGAGGGCAAGGTCCTGCTACTTGCGGCCACCAGGTAGAGTTCCAGATGGAAGTATCTCTTCCAAACGTGACCACTTCAGTTTTTCCAGTGTTTAATTTTAAACAGTTGTCCAACATCCAAGAAATGACGTGTCTCATGCAATTGCTAAAATTAATTGCCACTTCTTCAGGTTTGGATGTTAGAGAGACAACTATTTGTGTGTCGTCAGCGTAGCATACCACTTTAAAACCATGGGACCCTATGAGTCTGGCTAGTGGGGTTACGTAAACGTTAAACAAGGTGGGGGAGAGTGAAGATCCCTGGGGAACTCCACACGGCAATGTGTAGGGATACGATTTATGTTCTTCCATCGTGATGGATTGCTCTCTACCAGTTAGATAAGTCTGGAGAGTATCAGATGCTTTGTTGACGATTCCTAAATTCGCCAGCTGCTGAATGAGAATATGGTGATCAACCGTATCAAACGCGGCCGATAAGTCGAGTAAGATCAGTATGGCCTTCCCCCCTCCATCAAGTTGAATACGTATATCCTCAGTAGCAGCAATCAATGCTGATTATGTGCTATGACGTGGACGGAAACCGTGTTGCGCCGAGTCAAGTTTATCATTGGTCTCTATGAAGGATAAAAGTTCCTCATTGAGGGCTTTTTCCAGAATTTTGGAAGGAAATGGTAAACATGAAATAGGCCGGTAACTGCTGACCTCGGTAGGGTCTAAGGTTGGCTTTTTTAGTATCGGTCTGACCAGTGATTTTTTCCATGTGGCGGGGAAGTGCTCCTTGGACAGACAGTTATTGAGAAGGGGTGTTAATCTATTTGCAATTATGCTAGGTGCCATATGAAAGACCATGGCTGGACAGGGGTCCAAAGGGGATCCAGACTTAGTTGACAGTATTAGCTTTTCTACCCTGTCTGAGGTTAGAGCGTGGAATTCATGTAGGAAGACCTCAGTGGTTTCCTTATCGTCGATGGGTATTTGAGGGTTTTTTTCGGTTTTGTTATTGGAGAACTCCTCAAAAAATGTAACTACTTTATCCTGAAAGAAATCTGCCAATTTGTTGCAGAACTGTCCAGTAGGGTTAAATTGTTTGCTATTATTGAAAATAGCTAGATTAGAGACTGTTTTAAAAAATTCTCTAGTCGTGTTTTTTGAGGCCATAATTTTTTCAGTAAAGAAGCTAGTTTTTGATTGTACTATTGCTTCCTTATATTTTGCTAGTGCCTGATTATACTGTGTTTTATCCGTATCGGAGTAGTTTTTCCTCCAGATTCGTTCCTTAGCTCTACACTTCCTCTTTAGTTCTTTTAAGTTGGCTGTGTACCATGGGGCCAATGGTGCTTTTTTGCTGATATATTTGAGAGTTTCGGGGGCTAACTTCTTTGCCGCTTGATCAATCCAGATATTAAAATTTAGGGCTGCTGTATCTGGATCGGCAACTATATGGAGATCATGAGTTTGTAAAGTAGTTTCAAGATCAGGGGTATTTATTTGCTTCCAAAGGCGTACTCTGCCTGATTTATTTTTCCTATGTTCTCTGGTGAATGGTTCAGTCAAGGATATATCAAAAATATAGCTTTATGGTCAGACCAAATTACTGGCAGCGTGCTTTTAAATTTTATTTGTGGGTGGTTTGTGAAAATACTAATGACACCACTGACGACATCATCCAGTGAGTGTAAGTATTTCGTAAATCTTTCTGAGTCTTAAAGATATATACTAAGATACTACAAAAGTTAAATGAGTATACTTTGTGTACTACTAATGAGTGATACTATTTGTAACACATATTATGTGAGTGGCTGTGTGACTGTGTACCCATGTGTGAGTAGGTGTCTGAGTGGCTCTATGGGTGTGCAAGTGTCTGTATGGGTGAGTGAGTGACTGTGTGTGTGGCTGTGTGGGTGAGTGAGTGAGTGTGTCAGTGGTGTATTGGTGAGTGAGTGGGTATGTTAGAGGCTGTATAGGTGAGTGATGGGGTGTGTGAGTGGCTGTATGGGAGAGTAAGTAGGTGTATAAGTGGTGTATGGGTGAGTGAGTTTGTGTGTGAGTGACTGTATAGGTGAGTGACTGAGAGTGGCTATATGGGTGACTGTGTGATTGTGTCAGTGACTATAGGTGAGTAAGTACATGTGTTAGTATCTCTATGAGTAAGTGAGTGGGTGTGTGGGTAACTGTATGGGTGAGTGAGTGGCTATATGACTGACTGTATGGGAGAGTGAGTAGGTGTGTGAGTGGCTGTATAGGTGTATGAGTGGGTGTGCTAGTGCCTGTACGCCTGGATGTATGAATGGCTGTATTGGTGAGTGAGCGGGTGCATGAGTGGCTGTATGGGTGAGTTAGTGGTTGTGTGAGTGGCTCTATGAGTGAGTGGATGTGTGAGTGGCTCTATGGATCAGTGAGTGGGTGTTCAGGAACATGTATGGGTCTGTGAATGGGTATGTGACTGGTTGTGTGGGAGTGAGTGTATGAGAGGTTGTATGGGGTGTGAGTGGGTATGTGAGTGGTACTGTGGATGATGTCATCAGTGATGTCATCAGTGATGTCACTGACCATGTCATGAGTGATGTAATATGCGAGGTCAGAAGCAGTGCAGTGTGGGGCGTAAGTTATAGTTAGCTAAGGTTACTATAACTGCTGAATTTCTATGGTTTTGTATGCATGAAATCTGAGCCTAACTATAATGTACATGTAACCTTTGTTTTTTTCAGTGAATTTCTAAGGTTTTTAATTCTATTTCCTGACTATAATGCCTCTGTACCCTTTGGTTTTTTTCAGTGAATTTCTAAGGTTTTTAAAATTCTATTTCCTAACTATAATGTCCCTGTAATTTTTGGTTATTTCTACGTTTTTTAAAATGTTTATTTCCTAACTGTAACCTGTAAACTTTGAGAATGGACATGTGAGTGGCTGTATTGGTCAGTGAGTGGGTGTACAAGTGTCTGTGTGGGTCTGTGACTGGGTCTGTGAGGGAGCTATTTGTTTGTGAGTGTATGAGTGGTGGAGTCGGTCTGTAAGTGGGTATGTGAGTGCCTGTGTGTGTCTGTGAGTGGATGTGTGAGTTGTGCTATGGGTCTGTTAATGGGTGTGTGAATGCCTGTGTGGGTCTGTTAGTGGGTGTGTGAGTGCCTGTGTGGATCTGTGAGTGGGTGTGTCAATGTCTGTGTAGGTCTGTGACTGGGTTTGTGTCACTATGGGTCTGTGAGTGGCTGTGTAAGTGGCTGTGTTGGTCTGTGAGTGGGTGTGTGAGTGTCTGTGTGTGTCTGAATGGATGTGTGAGTGGCGGTATGGATTTTGGACATTTGCATATTCAAGATATTGAAATGAGAGAACCATGGACTCTGCTCTCACCAGGAGATGACAAGTCAGAAACCACTTGTCATAGTCACCACAGATCAGATTGTGCTCCATTGGATCTATGATGCATTCACCTCCATTAAGGATTTCAGATTATTTTTCAATGTGGAATATGAAAGGCAACACACTTGCTTTGCTTTTCCCAAGCCCATGAAGTTAGGATCATTTAATCTTTACTGAAGTGGAGCTTCAACTGGAACACCTGCTATGTTTATATTTGTAAGTGTTTCCAGTTGAGGTATAATTTCTGTGAAATACGCACCAGACGTTTGCATACTACTAAGAAAAATGGGTAGGGGGTAGGGGGCACAGCCCTTCTCCCCGGATCGATTTCAGCCCCGGGGACCCCATCCCCTGGGATCTGGCCTCAATTGCATGGGGGAGGGGTGGCTGCACTGCCCTCCTCCCCGGGACGATTTCAGCCCCAGTGACCCAATCCCCTGGGGCCCAGCCGGCTGTCTCTGGGTGCCCTGGTCCCAGCCAAGGCACCCAGTGTGCACGATCAGGACTGCAGGGGGAGCCTCAAGGCCCCTGTGGTCCCGACCAGCTCCTCGGCTCCCCACCTCCTGAAGGAGCCGGCATTGCTGCTGCACTCAGGGAGCTGCTGGAAATGCAGCTCCCTGCATACAGGAGCAATAGTTTCATCTCTATCAGTGTCCGCATGTCTGCGGGCAGGGAAAGAGATGAAATGTGCGAGCACTTTAAGAGCTCCCATTTGCTGGAAGCAAAGTGTTTGTTTTTGTTTGGCGGGAGCCGTCAGCTCCCGCCAAGCAAATGAAACAGCTATGTCCCGGGAGTGGGCATTCCAGGAAATAACAGGTGCTGGCCCTGGGGGGTGGCAGTCCTCAGGGCCATATATGGCTCCAGGTGGGAGGGGTTGTGCAACCCCCCTCCTTTGTTGTTCACGGGCTGGCCCAGGGGAGATGGAGGTCCACAGAGCTGTATATGGCCCAGGAGGGGGCCGCGCGGCTGCCCTCCCACTTTAAATTGGTATTTTGGTCCCGGGGAGGTGGTGGACCCTGGGGCACCGTGTCCATGCAGCACCTCGCACAATTGTTGAGTTTGCCTCTGGGAGGTGGTGGTCTCCGGGGCTTGAAACAACCCAGAAGGGAGGTCCATGTGGCCCCCCCTCCCTTAATTAAATAAAGCTCTGGGAAGGTGGTTATCACCGGGCTCATTTGAGCCCAAGGAGGGGGGTCTGTGTGGCCCCCTCCTAAATTATTAATAAGCCCTGGGAAGGTGGTGGTCCCTGGGGCTCAAAGAGCCTCAGAAAGGAGGATCCATGCACCCCCCTTCTTTTTTAATAAACTGCCCCGGGACCTGGCCCACCCAGGGGCTCTTTTCAAAACAAGCACAGGAACCTGAGCTTGTCTTTTGTCTTTGTTTTTTGCTGCAAATTCGTGAATTTCATGAATTTGCAGCAAAAATATATTTTTAAAAATGTTTTATTGCCCTGCCGCCATCCCTCTGAACCCGAAGCCAAGACTTGGGGGCAGGGTATTTCTACCCTGCCCCCTTTTCTTTTTTTTGTGTTTTCCTTTGGGACTTGGCTGAAGCCAGGTCCCAAGATGGCTGCCAACAATTCCTGGTTGAAGTATTGGCAACCAATCAGAGATCTGCAGATCTCTGCACAAGCTTGTTATTATTTGCGAAGTCGTCGCAGCCACAGATATACAAATTTGGATTTCCTTCAATTTCTTGATAGCTACTGATTTACACCAAATAATACAAAGCACAATCTGCGAACCAAAAGCTAGCTTTCTGCCAAAATTGGTGTAATTCTGCCCAGCAGTTCAGGCTGTAGTCGTGTTCAAACCTCCTATGGGAATTAACATGGGAAATGCACTTTTTGTCCCCCTCCCCTTTTTCTCAGCCTCTACTTGTATATCACCCTGAAACTTTCCATATGCAACAAGAATCACTGGGACACATTTTTGGGAAAATATTGTGAAGATTCGTCAAACGGCGCCAAAGATATAGGCAAGTGAAAAAACACTTTTCCTATGGAAATATGGTCCTAACTATAACTACTTACTGGCAACCGCCAGTAGGTAATCTATCTATCTTTATTTCCCCACAATGATGTTCCCCTCTTAATATCTAAATATGTTAATTTATTATATTTGTTTTCTATGATTGTTGTATATTTAAAAAATAATACTTTTTTATTTTAACTATGTTTTATTAAAAAATAATTTATCCATTTTTGTAGATTTGGATTTTTTTTGTTGGCATATTTTTTATAGAATTACATTATTATTTCTTTTTATTTTATAATATATTTTACATGGATGTTCGCTTGGTTTTGAAGTTTAAAATTAATTAGAATTAAATATATTTAATATTTTAGAAATATATCTGTTTTAAGCCTATATTTAGGTTTTTGATATTTTGCTTACTTTTAATGTTATCTTAAAAATACTACATTATTGTTACCTATAGTTTGGGTTTTTATAGTCTTAAACATTAAATATTCTTATAATACGATATTTTGAATTCGCAACTTTGGTCATTTTAAGCATAGCGTTGACAATCTTTTGGGTGTCAATATTTTGTCTTCGATATTTGTAGCTACTTTTATTTTTATTATCAATATTCAGTAATACAGTAACAATTATGATAGGGCACAACTACTGAAATTACTGTTTGCCTGGCATTGCTGGTTTGTTTGTATTGTTTCATTTTCACAGTTCTTTCACTCTTCATGAGCACTGTGCCACAACATGGTCTTGGGCCAGGGGGAGAAAGATATATGCCATACTCAGCAGGCTCAGTGGGTAGAGGGGGAGGTCACCGGCCATCGACCAATGGTCCATCACTCATAGATGTACATATCACATTACAATTGAAGTTATCAATGACCAATTCAACTGCACATTTTTCAGCATATATAAATTAATGTAGAGATGTAATCAAAGATGTCAGTGATGCGATAATTGATCTGATCTGTGATGTCATGTGTGACATGAAGGAAGAGGTCATATGCAGTGCTTTCGAACAGTTACCATTCCGCAGCTCGCCATTGCAGGCAAACAGTTATATTCTGGTTTTATATTGGCTTTATAATGGTTTTATAAAAGGTAACAGTGTAGAACAGTCCAAGAATGCCAATGAAGCATTGTGACTACATCATAAATCAATAAGTAGGACGGAGCGATTATGTAAACATCACCAGAATTCAGAGATGGCGCTGTTTTACACTTCTCGTGTAGACAGTGAGTACTTTTCGAGATATGAATTTTTACAGGTTTCAAAAGTTCACACAGTGCAATTTCTGGAGTGGTAATATTATCCTATGGGGAAAAAACATGTACTGCATTTAGGCACTTATCAGCGGCTTACAGGACTCTTCTCCTGGACTTAAGGAGAGTATAGGGCAGGGTCAAAGCCAGCACCAACAGTTGACTTCGGCGAGACTAGGGCGGAAGGTTACAGAGGTGCTTTTCAGCATCGGGTGCCCTGTTTAAGTCTACGGGGATCGGTCCGGTCAAAAGAGGCTGCAAGCTGGGATTGGGGGGGCAGTCTGGGTGAAACCAAAGGGGGCTCAGGTCTTGAAGGTCTTGTCCAGGCAGGGACACCATTGGTCCACTCAAACTTGGGTTGGGGGCTCGTGTGCAGTGACGCTTTATCCGGCAGGGTCATGCTGCTGAAGACACTCGCAGTAATTGGTCCCTGCAAAAAGAGGCGGCAACTGGGGGTCCAGTCTGGCCAAATACAAGGATGAGCTCAGCTTTTGAGTGTCTCAGGACCCCGTCAGCACTGTCACCTCCCTCGGACTCGGGCTGTGGGGCTCGGGTGCAGAGGTACTTTAAGGCATCGGGTGGCAGCGGTCGGAGACTCACTCTTTGTATTGGTTCTGCAGAAAAGGGGCCTACAGAACAGCTGGGACACTCTTGATGTGAGTTTCACTGTCCTTGAAGTCCCTCAACATGCAGGTCAGTCTTCCTTGGCATGGGTGTCCGAGCTGGACACAACAAGCCTTGGTTGCTGCAAGGGGTCCAGTATCACGGGTACTGGTGTTGAGCAGTTCTGGTCGGACCTGGCATCCCAACACTTGGAGGGAGGATGGATTGGACCTATGGGAGCACTGTGACCTCTTCCTGGGCGGCTGTAGAATCGGCATTCCCTGTAAGTGGCAGAACGGTGAATTGGACCTTGCTTCTCCTGTGCCTGCGGCTGCAGGGGAGTAGCTCCTCTATTCCAAGGGAGTTCTCTGTCAATTTGTGAAGATATGGCAGCCTTCCAGGGAGTAGCTCTTCTACTCCAAGGGAGTTCTCTGGCAATTTGTGAAGCTCTGGCAGCCTTCCAGGTTTCTTGGAGTCTGTACAGTGGCAGGACGAGTTGGTTCCTCCATGATAGTCAGGGGCAGCAGGCAGGCTAGCAGGGTTGGCACCAAGGCAGTAGTTGCTCCTCTGTTCTTGTGTCAGCACTCTTCTTTGATTACTTCTTCTTTAATAATTAGCCCATTACAATACCAACACAGGCACCCTAAAAACTAATCAGTAACCTGTTGCAATACCCATCCCTGAACCCTAAAAGCAAATCAGTAACCTGGTACAATACCATACCTGCACCATAAAAATTAATTAGTAACCCTGTGCAATACCAACTCCGGCACCCTAAAAACTAATCAGTTACCCGGAGCAGCACCCATTCCTGGGCCCTAAAAAATAATCAGTAACGCAGTGCAAAACTTACTTCAGTGCTCTAAAAACTACTCAGAAAAACAATGCAACCCCCCTCAATCAACCCCTCTAAAACCTAAAAAAAAAAAAAGAACAAAAAAGCACATGTATATCTTAAAATTATAAACAAAATTTTAATAATGAACTTTAGTACACTACCCAAGCAAAACCCCTAAAACCCAACAACCTAATGAAAAAACTAACATAAATAACATATAAAAAATTAGAAGAACATAAATGAAATTAATATTATAAAAACATTTTTTTAATGTAATTACAATAAAAAAATGTATTGTGCTACCCACTCAAACCACTATAAAACCTAATGAAACAATAACACAAATAACATATAAATATAGTAAAAACAAATTACAATTAAAGAATCAAATTGTAGAAATTGAACTAAAATTAACACTTTTTTATACTAACCACTCAAACCCTTATAAAACACAAAACTCCGAACTATAAATAGTATAATCACAATTTTAAGATACAAAATTTCAAAAAATATTTATGAAACTTTAAAAATGTGAAGTAATAACAGTCTGAAACATAACTAACTGTAATTATTTAAAAATAATTGATAACAATAAAAAATAGCAAATTTCTGTATGTCCAGTGTATTTCTTTCACCTACAAGATATAGAGTTTACAAGATATAGAGATTGCCCACTTGGGCTGCACAAACGAGCTCCCTGCTTTAATGAACATGATTACTGTGTGTATATTTATACATTTTTAGATCAACTGAATTGAATATCCTGTCGATTAATTGGCAGTACTATGTGCATACTCCTGTACTGTACATGACCTTATCTGTACAACTACATGGCAATCTGCCTTGTGTTGTAGAATTACTGTTCTATGCACTCTGTTCCAAGATGGCTGAACTTTTTACCTCCATTCTGCTGTGACACTTGTATACTGCGAGCCCCTTTTTATGTTTACATGTATGATTCACAATACTTAAGTTGCTGGTATCACATCACGCTTTATGCGTGAGCAAGGCCGGGGGCCGAAATGAATCACAGGGGCTGGATCACCATTTGTAATAAATGTTTCTGTATTCTCATCCTGAGTGCGCGTGACTTTGATATATGTCGATATATGAAGTGAAGTTGGATATTACAGTAGCCGGCTACCACTCGAGGCATCACGTGACACCCCCAAGTGGCAGCATTTTGTGAAGCAGTTTGGATTACTAAGATATTACTGAAACAAACAAAGGACAGGCACGCTATAGTTAGGCTTAGATTTTACTCGTACAAAACCATAGAAATTCTGCAGTTATAGTTACCTGAGCTAACTATAACTTATGCTCAACCAATGCTTTGCTTATGACCTCTCATATTACATCACTCATGACATGGTCAGTGACATCACAGATGACATCTCAAATGACATCACTAATGAAATGAAATGAAATGTGGGTTTTTTATAAAGCGCGTGTTTGCCGTGGCATCTTAGCACTAGCTGTCCAGTGACTGTGAAGGAGTCGGGCTAGTTGACTAGACTTTGTGAGCGAACAACCATGTTTTCAATGCCTTTCTGAACATTAACAGGTTGGTTTGTTTTCAGAGATTAATGGGCATCGTATTCCACAGTTTTGGGGCCAGATGTAGAAAACTTCTGCCACCCCATTTTACTGTTTTTATCCTTGGAACCACCAGCAAGGAGGCGGTTGCCGATCTGAGCTCTCCTTGAGGTATGTGGCGCTTGATATGTGAGTTAAGGTAAGCTGAGCCAGCCCCGTGCAGAGTCTTATGCAGAATGCACATAGATTTGAAATGGATTCTTGCCTGGACTGGTAGCCAGTGCAAGTCCCGAATGGCGTGGCTTACTGGGCTAAACTTTGGAATTTTAAGAAGTAGACGCGCCGCTGCATTTTGTAGCGTCTATAATTTGCGTATCATGCTCTTCTTTGCTCCCAAATAAAGAGCATTACAAATCAATTTTAGCAAGTCTCAAGGCCGTGATAACCGTCTTTTTGAGGGCCATAGGGATAAAAGGTAGAATCTTTCTGAGGACTTTTAAAGTAAAAAAGCAGGAGGAGGTAACATTGTTAGCCTGTTCAGATAGACAGAGCTGGTCATCTATCTTAATCCTGAGGTTTTTACTTGTTTAACGGGCTGAGGGCAAGGTCCTGCTACTTGCGGCCACCAGGTAGAGTTCCAGATGGAAGTATCTCTTCCAAACGTGACCACTTCAGTTTTTCCAGTGTTTAATTTTAAACAGTTGTCCAACATCCAAGAAATGACGTGTCTCATGCAATTGCTAAAATTAATTGCCACTTCTTCAGGTTTGGATGTTAGAGAGACAACTATTTGTGTGTCGTCAGCGTAGCATACCACTTTAAAACCATGGGACCCTATGAGTCTGGCTAGTGGGGTTACGTAAACGTTAAACAAGGTGGGGGAGAGTGAAGATCCCTGGGGAACTCCACACGGCAATGTGTAGGGATACGATTTATGTTCTTCCATCGTGATGGATTGCTCTCTACCAGTTAGATAAGTCTGGAGAGTATCAGATGCTTTGTTGACGATTCCTATATCCGCCAGGCGCTGAATGAGAATATGGTGATCAACCGTATCAAACGCGGCCGATAAGTCGAGTAAGATCAGTATGGCCTTCCCCCCTCCATCAAGGTGAATACGTATATCCTCAGTAGCAGCAATCAATGCTGATTCTGTGCTATGACGTGGACGGAAACCGTGTTGCGCCGAGTCAAGTTTATCATTGGTCTCTATGAGGATAAAAGTTCCTCATTGAGGGCTTTTTCCAGAATTTTAGAAGGAAATGGTAAACATGAAATAGGCAGGTAACTGCTGACCTCGGTAGGGTCTAAGGTTGGCTTTTTTAGTATCGGTCTGACCAGTGATTTTTTCCATGTGGCGGGGAAGTGCCCCTTGTACAGACAGTTATTGAGAAGGGGTGTTAATCTATTTGCAATTATGTTAGGTGCCATATGAAAGACCATGGCTGGACAGGGGTCCAAAGGGGATCCAGACTTAGTTGACAGTATTAGCTTTTCTACCCTGTCTGAGGTTAGAGCGTGGAATTCATGTAGGAAGACCTCAGTGGTTTCCTTATTGTCGATGGGTATTTGAGTTTTTTTTTCGGTTTTGTTATTGGAGAACTCCTCAAAAAATTTAACTACTTTATCCTGAAAGAAATCTGCCAATTTGTTGCAGAACTGTCCAGTAGGTTTAAATTGTTTGCTATTATTGAAAATAGCTAGATTAGAGACTGTTTTAAAAGTTCTCTAGTCGTGTTTTTGAGGCCATAATTTTTCAGTAAAGAAGCTAGTTTTTTATTGTACTATTGCTTCCTTATATTTTGCTAGTGCCTGATTATACTGTGTTTTATCCGTATCGGAGTAGTTTTTCCTCCAGATTCGTTCCTTAGCTCTACACTTCCTCTTTAGTTCTTTTAAGTTGGCTGTGTACCATGGGGCCGATGGTGCTTTTTTGCTGATATATTTGAGAGTTTCAGGGGCTAACTTCTTTGCCGCTTGATCAATCCAGATATTAAAATTTAGGGCTGCTGTATCTGGATCGGCAACTATATGGAGATCATGAGTTTGTAAAGTAGTTTCAAGATCAGGGGTATTTATTTGCTTCCAAAGGCGTACTCTGCCTGATTTATTTTTCCTATGTTCTCTGGTGAATGGTTCAGTCAAGGATATATCAAAAAATATAGCTTTATGGTCAGACCAAATTACTGGCAGCGTGCTTTTAAATTTTATTTGTGGGTGGTTTGTGAAAATACTAATGACACCACTGACGACATCATCCAGTGAGTGTAAGTATTTCGTAAATCTTTCTGAGACTTAAAGATATATACTAAGATACTACAAAAGTTAAATGAGTATACTTTGTGTACTACTAATGACTGATACTATTTGTAACACATATTATGTGAGTGGCTGTGTGACTGTGTACCCATGTGTGAGTAGGTGTCTGAGTGGCTCTATGGGTGTGCGAGTGTCTGTATGGGTGAGTGAGTGACTGTGTGTGTGGCTGTGTGGGTGAGTGAGTGAGTGTGTCAGTGGTGTATTGGTGAGTGAGTGGGTATGTTAGAGGCTGTATAGGTGAGTGATGGGGTGTGTGAGTGGCTGTATGGGAGAGTAAGTAGGTGTATAAGTGGTGTATGGGTGAGTGAGTTTGTGTGTGAGTGACTGTATAGGTGAGTGACTGTGAGAGTGGCTATATGGGTGAGTGTGTGATTGTGTCAGTGACTATAGGTGAGTAAGTACATGTGTTAGTATCTCTATGAGTAAGTGAGTGGGTGTGTGGGTAACTGTATGGGTGAGTGAGTGGCTATATGACTGACTGTATGGGAGAGTGAGTAGGTGTGTGAGTGGCTGTATGGGTGTATGAGTGGGTGTGCTAGTGCCTGTACGCCTGGATGTATGAATGGCTGTATTGGTGAGTGAGCGGGTGCATGAGTGGCTTATGGGTGAGTTAGTGGTTGTGTGAGTGGCTCTATGAGTGAGTGGATGTGTGAGTGGCTCTATGGATCAGTGAGTGGGTGTTCAAGAACATGTATGGGTCTGTGAATGGGTATGTGACTGGTTGTGTGGGAGTGAGTG
This sequence comes from Calotriton arnoldi, assembly GCA_963921515.1. NCBI lineage: Eukaryota > Metazoa > Chordata > Amphibia > Caudata > Salamandridae > Calotriton > Calotriton arnoldi. The sequence continues at coordinate 147,698 of CAWUFW010016658.1, read as the reverse complement.
TATGAGAGGTTGTATGGGGTGTGAGTGGGTATGTGAGTGGTACTGTGGATGATGTCATCAGTGATGTCACTGACCATGTCATGAGTGATGTAATATGCGAGGTCAGAAGCAGTGCAGTGTGGGGCGTAAGTTATAGTTAGCTAAGGTAACTATAACTGCTGAATTTCTATGGTTTTGTATGCATGAAATCTGAGCCTAACTATAATGTACATGAAACCTTTGTTTTTTTCAGTGAATTTCTAAGGTTTTTAATTCTATTTCCTGACTATAATGCCTGTGTACCCTTTGGTTTTTTTCAGTAAATTTCTAAGGTTTTTAAAATTCTATTTCCTAACTATAATGTCCCTGTAATTTTTGGTTATTTCTACGTTTTTTAAAATGTTTATTTCCTAACTGTAACCTGTAAACTTTGAGAATGGACATGTGAGTGGCTGTATTGGTCAGTGAGTGGGTGTACAAGTGTCTGTGTGGGTCTGTGACTGGGTCTGTGAGGGAGCTATTTGTTTGTGAGTGGGTGTATGAGTGGTGGAGTCGGTCTGTAAGTGGGTATGTGAGTGCCTGTGTGTGTCTGTGAGTGGATGTGTGAGTTGTGCTATGGGTCTGTTAGTGGGTGTGTGAATGCCTGTGTGGGTCTGTTAGTGGGTGTGTGAGTGCCTGTGTGGATCTGTTAGTGGGTGTGTCAATGTCTGTGTAGGTCTGTGACTGGGTTTGTGTCACTATGGGTCTGTGAGTGGCTGTGTAAGTGGCTGTGTTGGTCTGTGAGTGGGTGTGTGAGTGTCTGTGTGTGTCTGAATGGATGTGTGAGTGGCGGTATGGATTTTGGACATTTGCATATTCAAGATATTGAAATGAGAGAACCATGACTCTGCTCTCACCAGGAGATGACAAGACAGAAACCACTTGTCATAGTCACCACAGATCAGATTGTGCTCCATTGGATCTATGATGCATTCACCTCCATTTAGGATTTCAGATTATTTTTCAATGTGGAATATGAAAGGCAACACACTTACTTTGCTTTTCCCAAGCCCATGAAGTTAGGATCATTTAATCTTTACTGAAGTGGAGCTTCAACTGGAACACCTGCTATGTTTATATTTGTAAGTGTTTCCAGTTGAGGTATAATTTCTGTGAAATACGCACCAGACGTTTGCATACTACTAAGAAAAATGGGGAGGGGGCAGCACAGCCCTTCTCCCCGGATCGATTTCAGCCCCGGGGACCCCATCCCCTGGGACCTGGCCTCAATTGCATGGGGGAGGGGTGGCTGCACGGCCCTCCTCCCCGGGACGATTTCAGCCCCAGTGACCCAATCCCCTGGGGCCCAGCCAGCTGTCTCTGGGTGCCCTGGTCCCAGCCAAGGCACCCAGTGTGCACAATCAGGACTGCAGGGGGAGCCTCAAGGCCCCTGTGGTCCCGACCAGCTCCTCGGCTCCCCACCTCCTGAAGGAGCCGGCATTGCTGCTGCACTCAGGGAGCTGCTGGAAATGCAGCTCCCTGCATACAGGAGCAATAGTTTCATCTCAATCAGTGTCCGCATGTCTGCGGGCAGGGAAAGGGATGAAATGTGCGAGCACTTTAAGAGCTCCCATTTGCTGGGAGCAAAGTGTTTGCTTTTGTTTGGCAGGAGCCGTCAGCTCCCGCCAAGCAAAGGAAACAGCTATGTCCCGGGAGTGGGCATTCCAGGAAATAGCAGGTGCTGGCCCTGGGGGGTGGCAGTCCTCAGGGCCATATATGGCTCCAGGTGGGAGGGGTTGTGCAACCCCCCTCCTTTGTTGTTCACGGGCTGGCCCAGGGGAGATGGAGGTCCACAGAGCTGTATATGGCCCAGGAGGAGGCCGCGCGGCGGCCCTCCCACTTTAAAATGGTATTTTGGTCCCGGGGAGGTGGTGGACCCTGGGGCACCGGGTCCATGCAGCACCTCGCACAATTGTTGAGTTTGCCTCTGGGAGGTGGTGGTCTCCGGGGCTTGAAACAACCCAGAAGGGAGGTCCATGCGGCCCCCCTCCCTTAATTAAATAAAGCCCTGGGAAGGTGGTTATCACCGGGCTCATTTGAGCCCAAGGAGGGGGGTCTGTGTGGCCCCCTCCTAAATTATTAATAAGCCCTGGGAAGGTGGTGGTCCCTGGGGCTCAAATAGCCTCAGAAAGGAGGATCCATGCGCCCCCCTTCTTTTTTAATAAACTGCCCCGGGACCTGGCCCTCCCAGGGGCTCTTTTCAAAACAAGCACAGGAACCTGAGCTTGTCTTTTGTCTTTGTTTTTTGCTGCAAATTCGTGAATTTCATGAATTTGCAGCAAAAATATATTTTTAAAAATATTTTATTGCCCTGCCGCCGTCCCTCTGAACCCCAAGACCAAGACTTGGGGGCAGGGTATTTCTACCCTGCCCCCTTTTCTTTTTTTTGTGTTTTCCTTTGGGACTCGGCTGAAGCCAGGTCCCAAGATGGCTGCCAACAATTCCTGGTTGAAGTATTGGCAACCAATCAGAGATCTGCAGATCTCTGCACAAGCTTGTTATTATTTGCGAAGTCGTCGCAGCCACAGATATACAGATTTTGATTTCCTTCAATTTCTTGATAGCTACTGATTTACACCAAATAATACAAAGCACAATCTGCGAACCAAAAGCTAGCTTTCTGCCAAATTTGGTGTAATTCTGCCCAGCAGTTCAGGCTGTAGTCGTGTTCAAACCTCCTATGGGAATTAACATGGGAAATGCACTTTTTTGTCCCCCTCCTCCCCTTTTTCTCAGCCTCTACTTGTATATCACCCTGAAACTTTCCATATGCAACAAGAATCACTGGGACACATTTTTGGGAAAATATTGTGAAGATTCGTCAAACGGCGCCAAAGATATAGGCAAGTGAAAAAACACTTTTCCTATGGAAATATGGTCCTAACTATAACTACTTACTGGCAACCGCCAGTAGGTAATCTATCTATCTATCTATCTATCTATCTATCTATCTATCTATCTTTATTTCCCCACAATGATGTTCCCCTCTTAATATCTAAATATGTTAATTTATTATATTTGTTTTCTATGATTGTTGTATATTTAAAAAATAATACTTTTTTATTTTAATATTTAACTATGTTTTATTAAAAAATAATTTATTCATTTTTGTAGATTTGGATTTTTTTTGTTGGCATATTTTTTTATAGAATTACATTATTATTTCTTTTTATTTTATAATATATTTTACATGGATGTTCGCTTGGTTTTGAAGTTTAAAATTAATTAGAATTAAATATATTTAATATTTTAGAAATATATCTGTTTTAAGCCTATATTTAGGTTTTTGATATTTTGCTTACTTTTAATGTTATCTTAAAAATACTACATTATTGTTACCTATAGTTTGGGTTTTTATAGTCTTAAACATTAAATATTCTTATAATACGATATTTTGAATTCGCAACTTTGGTCATTTTAAGCATAGCGTTGACAATCTTTTGGGTGTCGATATTTTGTCTTCGATATTTGTAGCTACTTTTATTTTTATTATCAATATTCAGTAATACAGTAACAATTATGATAGGGCACAACTACTGAAATTACTGTTTGCCTGGCATTGCTGGTTTGTTTGTATTGTTTCATTTTCACAGTTCTTTCACTCTTCATGAGCACTGTGCCACAACATGGTCTTGGGCCAGGGGAGAAAGATATATGCCATACTCAGCAGGCTCAGTGGGTAGAGGGGAGGTCACTGGCCATCGACCAATGGTCCATCACTCATAGATGTACATATCACATTACAATTGAAGTTATCAATGACCAATTCAACTGCACATTTTTCAGCATATATAAATTAATGTAGAGATGTAATCAAAGATGTCAGTGATGCGATAATTGATCTGATCTGTGATGTCATGTGTGACATGAAGGAAGAGGTCATATGCAGTGCTTTCGAACAGTTACCATTCCGCAGCTCGCCATTGCAGGCAAACCGTTATATTCTGGTTTTATATTGGCTTTATAATGGTTTTATAAAAGGTAACAGTGTAGAACAGTCCAAGAATGCCAATGAAGCATTGTGACTACATCATAAATCAATAAGTAGGACGGAGCGTTTATGTAAACATCACCAGAATTCAGAGATGGCGCTGTTTTACACTTCTCGTGTAGACAGCTTTACAAACAGCTTACGAATGCGTCCTCTAAATTAGGACGGTTTAAACTTAATTACGTTTGGAATGAGGACGCTCGACTGTGTAAAACTAGTATTATTGCGGCTCCTACCAGGGCAGTGGATGCAAAACAAAAGATTGATGCTCCTCCAAAACACTGGTAGCTTTCGAACAGAACAACTATTGTTTTAGAGATGCAGAAAGTGTTTTGCTTCAAGTAAATTAAAGCCTCTTTCCCAAACACTAAGGAACGATTTGTCTTCTAGAAAGTGAAAACATGCTTCAGTTAACCATAGCCAGCGGCACGAATAGCACATTCACGTACCATTCACAAAACCCATCTGTCACAATCATACATACCGACCCAGCTGTGAAACACAGTCAGAAAAAAACTATTTCATTGTTGACACTAACCTCCATCTTCTACGTGCTTTTTATTTGTGTTTCCTGACGATGACATTTCTATTTTCAGCTACTTTGGAAATGATGGTATGCTTTAGAAACACTGCCTCAAAATGTGAAGACAGTGAACTTCGTTTAACTAAACCAATACTCTGAAACAATTTCTTAAGTTCTGTAGTTAGAGGCCTCAGAATGTTTTGACACTCAAAATATGTTTTCCAGATTTTATTGTTGTGTTCTTCTGTACATTTTGCATCCACTCCAGGAACAAAAATCTGTAAAAATATTTTTAAACAAAAACAAAGCATTATTCATCGTGACAATTCCCTAGCCTAAATGTTGTTTACAAGTGATGTTAGTCACTGGCTCAAGATGTCTAAAGACACACTTGTTTCTATCTACATCAAAGTAGTACACAATTCGGACTGTAGAATTTGCTACACTATTCCAATGTCTCTGGCCACATTTTAAAGCTGAATTCAGTGTATACTTTTGCAGGTTTTACCGGCACACAGCTTTTAGCTGCATTCTGTCAAATAACTATGGTGGACATACCAATACTTACCATACCAATACATTGCACTAGGGTCACATTTTGGGCTACTGTTTGCTATGTATTGACTTTTTGTCAATCTCATTTGTTTGCTCATTATTCAATGGTTTTCCTTCATAATTTTTAGTTTGTCCCTCCCCTGGAGCATAGCTTCTTTACCAACCTTTGGATTAGATATCTAAAATACTTTCCACTGTTTATATTCAGGGAACTACTTTTTTCTTTTTCATTAAGCACTCTAATCGAGTGCATGTTTTTCCATGCTCTCGCCCTGATGTGCTGCTCCCCTACTCAAATCCCCACCCTCTGCACTCTTCATACTGCCCCCAGTTTATCCATTGTTTCCCATACTCTATCTCTGTGATGCTTGCATTTGCCTTCCTTAATGGAAGGAGCTATTTATCTAGCCACTGACCAAATAGTGCGTAATCTCTGCTATTTAGTGGGAGACCAGAAAAATGGTACATAATCTCTGCTATTTAGCCTGAGGCCAGCTAAGTAGCTGAAACTTCACTTTTTATCCAGCCACAGCCTAAAATGTAGATTATGTATTATTTGACTAGCAGCCAGTTAAATAGTGTGAAGAAGGTCTTCATTTAGATGGACATGAAGAAAAGCGGACTCCAGGCAATGGTAGGGTGATGGCAATCTTGTAACTGAGATGCAGCACATATGAAGCATTTGGAAGTATGAGCATATGCAAATGTACAATATAATGTACAAACAAGTGCATGGATTAAGCTAAGTTGTTTACAGATCAAAACAAAGTAAAATTAATTCTGATTAAAAACATTTATGTTATTTTTATGTTAAAATAAGCAGTGTAGTAATAACAACATCTGTTCCAGTAGCTTCAGTATATGACACACGGATATTTTGTGCTACAGTCGAGGAGCATTTGACTGTCTGCAAAGAATAATGAGCATGGTTTTAAATCATGTTATATACATGATGTCTTCACTTATGTGAATACATTGTTTTTTATTGTTCATGGTCTTCTTTTAGATGATTTTTGGGTGCTGGGCTCATTTTGGGCTGACCTGGCAACACAGCAGCATTCAACAAGCAGCAGACACCAAGGAATGTAGAGAGATTGATGGTAGCTGGGCGACAGAGGGAGGGAAACTTACAGTGGGCAATGGGAGCTTGGGGCACAGTGCTTTGAGACACTTGCTAGTGGTACATTGAGTGAGACACAGTCAGGGGGCATCTGTGGAATAGGGAAATGGAAACAGGAGACAGATAAGCAGTGCAACTGGGTAACTCCCAGGAGGAGTGTCTATTCACTTAGCTGCCTTCTGAATAAACACACCTTCATAGTTTCTACTTTTCACCCAGCAGAGTGGGTTTCAGGCTTAAATGCTTATTGCTCCCATGTCATGAGTGGCCCCTTCAGCCACATTGACATTGAAACCACCCACCCAATGAATGTACCTTGGGAATGGTAGTTTCATTTTTTACATGCTAAGCAGTTTTTAAGTGGGCAGGTTCCTGTCTCTACTGAGCAGTCATTTTTGTCCTTCACAGTGCTGCTTCAGCAAAAGACATCTGGAAGCCGAAAAAACAAAAACAGAGTGACAGACTTGGAGGCTGTACATGACTAAAGTCATTGTGGTAGAGACCTGGGGAAGGAAGGTTTAAGACTAGTAAGAGGAGGATGATGAGCAGTAGGAGGATAAGGGCCACGAGATGGACCAGCAGGAGGGCTAGGATTACCAAAGCCAGGAGGACCAGGACAAGAACAACAGGCATAGGGAGGAAAAACAGGACCAGAGCTACCAGGAACAGGGTGAGATAGATCATAAGGGCCAGGAAGATGGGAAAGAGGGTGATCAGGACCCAGTGAACAAGGGCACAGAGGAGTCTTAGAAGGAAAAGATGTCCCTAGACCATATCGATGAGGAGGGCTAGGAGGGATCAATCACACCAACCAGGACCATATGAAAAGAATGACAAGTGCCAGGAGTAGCAGACCCAAGTGGACAGTCCAAAGAAGACCACTATCAGGAGACCAATGGAAAGAAGGACCAGAAACATGAGGACCCAGACAACAGAGATCAGATTGAGGAGGACCATGGGCCTAGAAGCAAATGGACCAGGACTGGAAAGAAATGACCGTAAAGGACCAGGGCTAACAGTATCAGGAGACCCTAAAGCAGCAAGACCAGGAGGAATGTAAAGGACCAGGAAGTCCAGGCTCAGTGGTACCAGGATCAGAAGGTCCATGAGGGTCACACTAGGATGACAGGGACTGCATGAATCAGGGTGAACCGCAATATGGGCACCAGTGTTGCAGAGATGAGGAACACCACACCAAGGAGGACCACTGACCAGAGATATATGGACAAGATCAAGGTGAAACAGGGGTGAAACAGGTAAACCAGGAGGACTAGAAGGACTAGGATGGGGCAGGAGGACTAGGGGACTAGGGGACTAAGAGGGCTGAGAAACCAAGGACAGTGGGACCATCACCAAAAGACCCGATATAGGGGGTCATACAAAGGAGTATCAGAGCTAAGACTAGGACTACATAGAATAGGGGAACAGAAGCAGAAGGAGACCCAATACATCAGGGACCAGGACCAGGAGGATTGTTGAACAAGAATCACAGTGAAGAATATGAAAAAGTCCAGGAGTCGGTCCCTTTGAAACAGGAGGCCCATGATCCAGAGGAGTAGGAGCATGAGTGCATGGGATAGACAACCAGATCTAGGAAGTACAGGGCCAGGGGCCTTAAGGCTAGCATGAACCAGAGGTCAAGGAACATAAGAACTAGAAGTGGGAAGGATGATCTGTAGTGGGCCAGGACAAGTTATTGCAGTATCATTAGGACGGGGAGCAGGAGGACTGGGACCAGGAAGATGAGAACCAGGTTGAAGAGTACTTTGAAGGAGCAGGAGGGCAATGGCTAGTAGGACCAAGAGACCATGATAAGTAGGACAGGGACTAGGAATACCAAGAGACCAGTAACAAGGGCACCCAGATTTCCAGAACAAGGAGGACTAGGTGAACTAAAAGAATAATAACCCAGAGGACAGGAAACAGGGCTGAGAGGGCCATGAATATCAAGACGTAGAGTATCATGGCTCAGATTACCAAGTAGTGCAGAGAAGTCATCTCGGGTAGCAGGACCATGGTGAGTAGAATCAGATGTAGGAAGGTTAAATATAGAGTCTAAAAAAACCAAGGGGACTGGTCAATGGTGGCCAGGTGGACCAGGAACAAAAATACTAGGCTCAGGGGGACCTGAACAAGGTGAACCTGGATTAAGAGCACCAGGAACAGTAGGAGTAAGAGAACAAGGAACAGATTCAGGATGACCAGGACAACCCAAACTATGAGGACAAAGACTAAGAGAGCCAGGACACAAGAGGCCAGATGGACAAAGGGAACCAGCAGAACTATAACCTGTGGGATGTTGGAGATTAGGAGATCTTGGCAAGGTGACCAGGGTCAAGAAGACCAGAAGAAACAGGCCAGATAGGCCAAGACAGCGGGAACCAAGAAGGGCCAGGATGGCCAAAAGACAAGGTTTGTGATAACCAACACAATAGGGAAAGGAGAAGCAGGATGAACAGGACTAAGGAGACCAATACTATGATGGCTGGGAGCTGGTGGGCCCAGAAATGCCCCAAAACTAAAAGGACTATGACCAAGACGATCAGAGTCAATGAGTACGGAAACTTGAGAAGGACAAGGACTATGAAAAGCAAGAATATGATGACCACAGCCAGGAGGACTGGGGAGGTGAGACCAGGGACTGAGGCAACCACAGACAGAAAGAAAGTTCTATGAGGACTAGGAAACAAAGGACCAGGAAGATCAAAACATTGAGTGCCAGGACCAAGAGAACCTAGGTGATGAAGAAAAGGAGGATCAGGACCAGGGACATCAGGGCCAGGAAGGCCACAGCCAGTGGTACCAGGCCACAGGGCTAGGACCAGGATTGGCGGAAGATGAGGAACAGGATGGCCAGGACCAGGAGATCCAGAACAAGGAGCACCATGTTTAGTTAGCGTAGTACCATGAGAACAAGGAGCAGGGGGACCAGGTCCAGGAGGATCAGACCAGATCCAGGAAGACTGGGAAGATTAAGCGCATGATTATTATGACCAGAAGGATCAGAGGACAGAATAGGCAGGGAAATGAGGGGACCAGTAGCAAGGATACCAAGATGACTGGAGCCAGGACGAACAGGACCAGAATAAGGAAAATCAGAAGGATCAAGACCAAGAAGCCTGGGAACAAGCCCTGGAGTCCCAGGGGCCTTAGCACCGGGACCCAGAGTACCAAGTGGAGCAGAAAGACCAGAACCTAAGGTTCACAGAACCAGGATGAGAAAGATGAAGAGGACCAGAATAATCAGAGTCAAGAAGACCGAGGGGACTGTACATGGATGGCTGGGAGGACCAAGACAAAATTAGCCAGACTCAGATGGACCCAAACAAAGAGAACCAGGACCAAGAAGGTCCAGACCAGTGGGTGTAGTGCCAGAAGGACCATGAGGACAAGGCACAGGGCCAGGAGGACCAGGATGATCCAAAGCAGGAGGACAAGGGCTAAGAGCGCAAAGCCAAAGAAGACCAGGACATGAGAGGCCAGGTGGACCGAGGTGACCAGCAGGATGAGGACAAGGTGTACCAGGAATCAGATGAATGTGAGGAGGATCAGAAGGACCAGGTCAAGGGGACACGGGTCAAAGGGACCAGAAATAAACAGGAAGAGCTAGGAGAAAGGGACCTGGAAGGACCAGGATGGCCAAGAGGATCAGGACCAAGAGGACCAGGCATACAAAGACCCAAACAAGGAGAACCAGAAGCAAGATGATCGAGTCTGGTGGGCATGAAACCAGAAATAGAACAGAAACTGTGAGGACCAGGAATATGGAGACCAGTGCTAGACAAACCAGGAAGACTAGGGGAACAGGACCAGGAGAATCAGGATGAGATGACCTGGCAACTAGAGCCTGCAGATCATGAGCTAAGTAGACCCGGGCAAGGAGGACCAATGGCACCAAAACCAAGAGGAAAAGGAAGATCAAGTCACAGAGGCCCAGAAGAATCAGGATCTGGTGAACCATGAAAAGGAGGACCAGGATGAAATAGGGACCAGGACAAGAAGAGGCAGGAAGACCAAAACAGGTAGCTAAGAACAGGATGACCAGAATGAGGAGGACCAGGAGTAAGTGGACAAGTTAATGCAGATCCAGGATGACAAGGAACAGAAGGATCAGGGATAATGTAACATGACAAAATGGAGGAGGACTGTAAGAGCTACTGAAATCAGGAGCAGGAGTACTATGCCCGTAAGGATACAGAATCAGATGGGTGGAGGATTAGGTGAACTAGAAGGATTAGGCTAAGCAGGACCCGGAACAGAGCTAGAAGGGGCTAGAACCAAGGGGACGAGGACCCGAAGCACCAAGTAGAACAAGAGGATCAGGAACTGGGATATCAGGACCAAGTTGGTGAGGATCAGGGAGAGCAAAACAACCAAAGCCACAAGGACCAATAGGACCAGACCAGGACCAAGTGTCCGGGCCCAGCTTAAGAAGACCTAATAGACAAGACCAGGATCATTGGACACAGTTTCAGGTGGACCACGAGGACAGGTACCAGACCAACAAGAATCAGGATGAACCAAACCAGGAAGACTAGGAGTACCAGGCCTAGGTGAACCAGAAAACCAAGGCTAGGCAGAGAAGACCCAGTAGACAGCAGGATCAGGGTTGGGAGGATGAGCAGTACCAGGATCAGGAGGCCCAGGAAGAGCTAAAATGAGGATGGGGCAGGGCCAGGAAGACCAGGGCCAGGAAGGTCTAAAAACAGATACACCAGATTCAGGCAGGCAGTTCCAGGGGTACCATAACTAGTTGGGCCAGAGCCGGAATGACTTTGAACAAGACCAGGAGGGGAACAAACTCCAGAAGGCATAGAAGTACCTGGAGGAGAGTGAAGAAGATTGGAAGCAGGAGGACATATGTAATTCTAGGCCACATACATGTATTATGATGTTACTTTTGTAAAAAGTTCTTATTCATGCTTGGTATGCTCTCAGCCCCTAGAAACCTCACCTTTTTCAGCCCACTTATAAAACTGGTAAGTATTTGCTGGAAAATCAGAGCGTGCAAAGTGAATAAAAAGCCAGGACTATTACACTCTGACCTCTGAATGGCAGCAGATGCTATCTGATGCTGGCACAGCAGTCTGAATCGGAGGGCAAAGGGACTGAAATTTGGCAGAGGGGTCTACAGGGTGATTGGTGAGAATTAATATGGTCTATGAAGGAAGGCAGAAAGGGTTTGAGAAACTCAGATGGCTGAAGGTAGCAAAATGATTAATGGCTAACAAATGGAGGGGGTGTCCAAGGGGTTAAGTCAGTCAGCAAAGGGGAGTTCATGTTCATAAGAGGGCTCCAATGACCAAAAAGCTGGGGTGAGAATGGTTCCATATAAAACCTTTCAGATGCTCACAGAGGGATTCTGAGTAACAAACAGATCTGATTGCCAGCTGTGATAGCATCAGGAACCAAGGGAAGTGGTGATAGCTTCAGCACCATATGAGTGGCCTACAAGAAATTGAGGGCTATATGAAGCGTGGTAGAGATACATATGAGGCAGAAGTGTCGAGAAGGCCAGCTAAGATGCACTGAGTGTCAAGAACCAAGTACTATGGGTCTCATGTCGCAAAAACACAGGGTTTGTGACCACAAAACTGCTTATCGTTATGTACAAATGCTCTTTGTTTCGAATTGGAATATTATTTTGACTCATAAAAAGACTTCTGCAATTGTTTCCGAATTGCAAATAGGAGGGGATCATCAAAGGGGTTTCCCTCTACATTTTCTAATTCAGAAAGGAATCTATTTGTAGTTTATGACTACAATTGCAGTCGCAAACCATTGATGAGTTACTGATATCTGTGTTGGGGTGGTAACTAATTTACAAAGGGTAAGGTGGCCCCTTAGAGCCCCTTTCCATTTTTGAATCATGTTGGCAGCCTCATAGGGGAGAGGACAGTGGTCCAAAGGTCCACTGCCTTCTCACCAAAACAGAAAACTTTTTTTTTTTTTTTAAAGCAGCTCTGGTTCCTTTAAGGATCAGGGGCTACTTTTCAAAAATTGCTTTCAGTTTTGGAATGCATCATATGGACTGTAATGTGCTGTCCCTGTCACAGAGGGTTGCAAATTGTCACCTGCCTAATGAATATTAATTAGGCAGGTCGTTCTGCAACCCCCTGTGACTCAATATTTATACAATAGTACATAAGTTGGTTTGCAAACCACTATTCCATTTGCAAAAATCTATGCATAATTTGCAACCAGTTTTGGAGTATGAAATAACAATACATCATGTCCCTAACCTGCATAAGGAGATGGATGCTAATTGTGTTCCCTCTTTGTTTGTAGATCCACTGGTAGTAAGTACCTGTTGAAATCTGTAAAAGGCATAATAACACAAGATTTAAGCCGTGTAGAAGGCAACTGGATAAATAGTGAATTATCTCTCGACTTGCAAGGCCACCGGCCAAACAGGACATCATTTCAGCTTTTAAGCCAGTAGCCGGCAAATAGTGAAATTTATTTGCTATTTGCAAGGTCACTGGCCAAATAGTACAACATTTCTGCTATGTAACCAGCAGCCATGTAAATAATTAAGTTTATTTGCTATTTTCATGGCTACTGGGCAAGTTATACACAATGTCTGCTGTTTTGCCAGCAGCTAGGCAATGAGTAAAGATTCTTGGCTCTTTGCTTGACCGCTGGCAAAGCAAAACATAATGGTTGTTAGTTAACCACAGATGAGGTAAATAGTAAAGTTTCACCGCTATTTGCTTGGCTACTTTCAAACTTACATAACCTCAGCTATTTATCCAGGGGCTAGGAAAATAGTGAAGTTTCCTTGTTATTGGTATGGCTTCCAGCGAAACAGAACAGAATCTCTAATATTTAGACAGCACCACCGTAAATTGTGAAGTTTTTCTGCTAGTTCCATGGTTGTCTACTATTTAGCCAGCAGCTAGGTAAATAAGGGAAAATTTACTATTTACCTACCAGCCGGCTAAATAGCAGATACCTTTTTTAATACGCTCATCCATTCCTCGCACCCCTGCTTCTCTAGCCACTTGTCGGTGTTCACTCTCGCATGCATATGTCATCATGCCTGAGCAACCTTAGCATCATGACACATATATGTGCAGGAATGATGATACATGCACAGGTATATGTTATCACAATTTTGCTGATGCTGCTCCGTATTGGCAAATTAACTTTTCTTTCTTTTTGTTTATGAAGAACAGCATTGACAAATCAAAAATATTATGCAATGGCATTGAAAGAATAGACTTATTGATTTCTTGAATGCTGGTTGACTTTTTGGCCCAGATTTACTAGTTTTTCAGGCAATGCAGCACAGCAAACAAATTTGCTGTGCTGCATTGTGCAAAGAGGGAAAAACAGTGCAGGACTACTAAGATTGGCACCATGTGGCTGTCATCCCCTGTGCTGGCACTCTAATAGGGCTGCTGTGCATGACACACAGCCTTGCACCATAGTGCAGAGTTAAGTGTGCACTGTGTCTAGCATACATTTTGTTTGGGGACCATACCTTCCAGTACAAATGTCTATGCATCGACAAACTCAAAAAGATCCCACACTTTGGATGTGTGATGTGGAATTCAGCACACAATCTAAGCATTGTTTTTGTTTGAGAAAAGAAAACCTGCTCCTGCTGGATGAGAGCAATGACAGCTCCTGCCAAATCTAGTATGGATGCTGGTAGGGGAGACGGCTGGCCTAGGGGCGCCTTGGGACTTTCCTCGCAACCCCAAACCTAGCAAATGCTGTGAGGTGCCAATAAAAAATAAATACAATAAAGATAATGTTTCCTATGCTAGCAGGGGGTCAGTCGAGCCACGGGGGCCATGGAGCTCCCCACACAGCATACCACATACAATATGTTGTTGGATGTCCTGGGTGGGCACCGAGCACCCCATGGATAAAAAATAATACAGGTGTGGCTGGGTCCTGTGTGGCCCCATTGAATTAGGTTGCTTGCAAAGAGCCGGTTGGTCATGGTGGCCCTGGGGCTTCCCCCAAATTCCCCAACTAAAATGAAACATGTGGGTGTCCTGGGTGGGCACCGGGTCACCTCCAAAAAATCATTAAAACAATTAATAATAAATGTGCGGCATGAGTTGATCAATATTCTCTGCTCCTTGCATGGAGTACCACATAATGCTCTGCAAGGACTTTTTAAATATGCTTTTCAGAGTCTGTTGGTGTCCCTAGAAGGGGCAGGGGCACCACCAAGCCTTTTTTAAAAATGTTTTGGGGGGCTGATGCTCTTTTAATATAAATGTATTAAAACATTTTATGACGATAACGTTTATTAAAAATAGCACTGTGTGAATTGAGGAAGTATACCATTTTGTACAATTATTGGTGATTTTCTGACACAGACAACAGATGTGCTTTATATTTGTTGATATGCTGACCCCCTTTAGAAAGCCAAAAGATCCTCTTTTTATATTTTAGTGTTCTGACAAGTCCGTAGGTCTGCCTTACTTTGAATACGCCGACGACACCCAGCTGATCCTCTCCCTCACCAAAGACCCTCACACCGCCAAAGCCCACCTCCACGAAGGAATGAAGGCCGTCGCCGAATGGATGAGGACCAGCCGCCTGAAGCTGAACTCGGACAAGACGGAGGTCCTCATCCTTGGTTCCAACCCTTCAGCCTGGGACGACTCCTGGTGGCCAACATCACTGGGAACAGCCCCGCCACCCACCGACCACGTACGCAACCTAGGGGTCATCCTCGACCCCACCCTCTCCATGACTAAGCAGGTCAACGCTGTTTCCTCATCCTGCTTCAACATCCTCCGAATGCTCCGCAGGATCTTCCAAGTGGATCCCCACCGAAACAAGAAAAACAGTCACCCAGGCCCTCGTCACCAGCAGGCTGGACTACGGAAACGCCCTCTACGCAGGAACGACGGCTAAGCTCCTGAGACGGCTGCAACGCATCCAGAACGCCTCTGCACGTCTTATCCTCGACATCCCCCGACGCAGCCACATCACACCCCACCTGAGAGACCTGCACTGGCTCCCTGTCAACAAGAGGATAACCTTCAAGCTCCTCACCCACGCACACAAAGCACTCCACAACTCCGGACCAGCCTACCTCAACAGACGACTCAGCTTCTACACCCCCACCCGCCAGCTCCGCTCGACCAGCCTCGCTCTCGCCACAGTCCCCGCATCCGGAAAACGACCGCCGGCGGCAGATACTTCTCCCACCTCGTCGCCAAGACCTGGAACCCCTCCCCACCAACCTCCGACAGACCCAAGACCTACTGGCCTTCAGAAGACTCCTCAAGACCTGGCTCTTCGATCAATAGCAGCACCACCCCCCTCTTCCCCCAGCGCCTTGAGACCCTCGCGGGTATGTAGTGCGCTTTATAAGTGACATGATTGATTGATTGATTGATTGAATAACACCCTTAATATTGTAACATCACATAGTCAGCTCTGCACACCCACGGGGGTTTGGCAACCAGGCCCTGTGCCCAAACCCCAACCAGTGCGGAGTTTGTATTTGTGATTATATTTATATAGCGCTTACTACTCCTGATGAGGCATTGAAGTGCTTTGGAAGCAGGGCCTGGCTGCATGCTAGGCCCTGAGACCAACCCCACATTTCACATGGCCAAAGGCTGTGTGTGGCATGGGGTTGGCTGTCCTCAAGGTGTTGGACGCAGGGCCTGCCTCAGGCCAACCCCACACCAAGCACAACCAAGTAAGATATCACAGTAAAGTTTTGCCTTTTTGGGAAGTCACAAAGGTTGCTATATTAGACATTGTGGGAGCTATGAATGATATATGTGTGAGAAAAGAGCTTTTATTTTCTATGTTAAAAATATTGTGACAGAATACATGATTTTTTAATTCAAACTTTTTTACAGATATATTTTAATACTTACATTTCTTTTTCTGATGAAATTTCTTTAATTTTCTTCAGCAGGTTATGATGATTTCTGGAGTTTGTGGGTGTTTTGCAATTTTTAGGTCTCACCTACTAAACACCACAAGCTGTCTGTTGTTAAAGAGACCTATTGTCAGCTTAGAAAGGGTTTAGAGCTCTCCCACTGCTTACGATTAGTTGGCTTTATTTGGACTCTCCGTTGCTTGTATTTATTTGTTAGTTTGTATGGGTTTTACTTTCCCTTCTTGTGTTTGTCCCACCGCTGGTGCATGGATACATTACTCGTGTCCTTCAACTGCTCACTTTTGAATCACTACTTTTTTTCTTTTTGGTTAAGCACTCCACAAGTGGGCATGTGTTTTCCGGTTGTCTCCTTTAGATGCTGCTCTTCCCCTCCTCACTGCACTCCTTGCTGCACTCTCTCTCACCTGTGTGCTTCCCCGCTGCCTCCACCGTGTTGTGCCCACCCTTGTGTGCTCCTCCCCATGTTACTTTCTCACCCATGTGCTTCCCCCAAACAGCTCCACGTTCCTCTCTCTAGTATGATTCTCTATCTCCCACGCTCCGCGGTCCTCTCTCTCACACATGCTGTTTTCCTCAGCCTCCGAATTGCTTCGACCCTGCCCTCCATGTTGCTTCTGCCTCGCATTCTTCTATGTCCCTGTGTGTTTGATTCCCCCTACCTGTGCCTCTGGAAAAAAAATGTGAACAGAACTGACGCAGCACAACATCTTCCCACAGCAGCTTTGGTACTGCTGCAGTGTGATGCATCCCCGCCACAGACTCTCGCATCGCAGCCCACAGCCTCCTCAGAACCGCCACTGTGTGAAGCATCCTCAATGCAGGCCTTTGCATCACAAGGCCCTCATCGACAGCAGCCTCCGCAATGACACTGGTCTTCCCATACCAGCCACGCAGCTTCCTAGCAACAGCCAGACCGTGACGCATCTTCCACGCAGGTCTTTGCAACGCAAGTTCCTCACCGACAGCATCATCGAGAATGATGCAGGCCTCCTCATCGCAGCCCCGGCAGCTTCATGGAACTGCTGCTGTGAGACACATCCTTGATGCAGGATCTTGCAATGCTCTACAAGTCAGGATTTAAGATAATTTGTTCAGTGGACCTAACTTGGTCCCCTTATCGAGCCCATGCTCTATCGTGGTTGGCCTGAACGTGTTACTTTGTCCCGGTCTGGCGCGGCCAGATAACCATAGCTGTCGCTTTGTGCTTTTAGGCACTATTTTCACAATCTTTAAAATTGCCCATCTCTGCTTTTACTGATTGGATTTTTTGTGCTTTGATCTCAAATAATTTATTACATTTTACTCTATTTTCCTAAGTTGGTGTGGAATTTTTCTTGTGTTTTGTTTTCACTTAATTTCTTTTTAAGTGCTGCATAAATACTTTACACATTGCCACTAAGTTTAGCCGGACTACTACCAGAGGTTTAGGCACAGGATAATTTGGGGATTGCCAGTGACTTCACCCTGAAAGAAATTGTGGCTGCTGCTTGAGTAGGTTTTCACTCCATCAACCAGTAACCCAATTTCCAACAAAAATTCAACAAATCGCACATTGTCTGCCCACATTGGAAGGAAACACATCCATTTTTTTTTTTTACTTTCACCATGTCAGCGAATATCTCTGTTGCCTTGCTCCGCATTTAAAGGGACAATTAATTTAAGAGGAGAGAGAGGATTTACATACAAGGTATCAATCTCTTTGGAATGACCAGGAAAGCAGTCATTGCCAGGTAAAATGTAACCTCTTCAGTGATCCTTGATGTGGTTGAGACTGGGAGAAGGCGTTTGAATCACCTATAGCCTGCTGTCATAATATTGGATGCACTCCATTTCCTGGCACCTAACAGGCAAGCCAGTCTCCTTGCATGTGACAGGTACTGAGATGCATCACCAGCTGGGTGCACTAATTATCGCCTTGATGCATGCACTGGCAGAAAAGCAATGAGAGACAACTAAAAATTCTTCCTAATGCCTCAGGTATTAGGTGCCATTGATTGTAACCATGTGATCTTCCAGCCTCCCTCCACAGTTAACACTAAGTAACAGACACACCTAGTGCTCAACCAAAATAGAAGCTGTCTGTAATGCCAGGTCCAGCTTCACTGTATGCTACCTGTTGGGTATTCCCCAGATTGTTTGCCTATCGTAGCTGAACCCATTTTTGTGGCCCATAGGACTCTGCACTCATCATTCCTGCTACCCAGTGGTAAAGTGTTTGTGCTTTCACTTTTAAAGATGAAAAAATTAATATATTCCTAAATGGCACTTTTAATTTACATGCAAGTCCCTAATGTGTGGTACAACATGTACCCAGGGCCTATAGATTTATTGCTACTAGTGGACTGCAGTACTCATTGTGCCACCAACTAAAGTAGCCCTGTAAGACAGGTCCACGGGCCTGCCATTACAGACCCTGTGTGGGCACTTTTAAGCTGCCATTTTGAACTGACAAAATAAACCTTTTGCCTGGCCTAAACCTTCCCTTTTAATACTTATAGGTCATCCCTAAAGGAAACCGTAAATGCCCATAGGGCAGGGTGAATTGTACTCAAAAGGTTGGACATGTGTACTCATGTCTTACATGCCCAGACAATGAAAAATCTTCAAAATCATTGTTTACTGTGGCAAGGCTAGCTCTCCCATAGAAAAGCTCTGGGTTACAATATAAATACCCTTTAATGTACAACTTCAGTTTGGGACTAGCTAGAATAATGAGTCAAGGATTCAAAATATTAATACTTTTAAATCCAATCTAATGCTAAATTTGGATTTTGAATTAATATTTTGAAAATGACACTTTTAGAAAGTTGCCATTATCTTGCCTAAGTCAAATGTGTCTTTCTCCCAGTGTTCAGTGCCACCTGACTGTTAATGACTCCCGAAGTACCCTCCTCTGAATACTCTTAGACCTGTGAAGAATGAGGAAGAGTTCTGCCCTGCTGTCTGAAAATTCTGAAGAAAGCCTGGATCTGCTTGACTTGAACCCAGACCCTAGAAGTGACTCCAAGAATCAGTTAGCTAACCTCCTGTTTGAGCTACAGAGATACAATAATCGTACAGAGGTCTTTCCTGCACATGTCAAGTTGAGCAGTTCCAACAGAACCTGCCCTGAACCCTGCTGCTGTCCTCTACTGGAGTGAGTCTTGACACCTAGGTTCTGTCCCCAAGGTCCTGGACCCTTTTCTAGTGCCAAAGTGTATTCCTCCTAAACCTTCCTGAAACCTGGGACTTAGAAACTTTTTGCCAACTTTTTGCCCTGGGAACCGATGGGGGACCTGGACCAACCTGCCAATCCAACGAAGGTGCATCGCCGCAGGGCGAAAGAATCAGATAACTCCAGCGACTTTCTTCTCCGTAACCGTAAATCCAATTCAGCTACACTTTAGGGAGAAGGTGTCCGGCCTCTTGGAGCCCTCTTCATCTACAACCTGAAGCCTTGCTTCCCAATAAGAATCCAAGTTCCAAAAAAGTGATTAAGTCCCACTGTAGAAATCTTCACTGGGAGAAGGAGCGAAAATTGTCTGGCAAGTGAGGGACCTTCTCTGCACTCACAATTAAAATTCTCCCACTCAGAGCTTTCTTGCCAAAAGTCAACAGCTGCACCGAGACCGCATCCGGCAGCTACCCAATGACGTGGAGCCATCTTTAGCCACAGCCTGGAAAGATGGCTTTGACAATTCATAACTTTGGTTCTACTCATTGGATGGATTTTGTCAATTTGGTGTCATTTTATTTTTAGAAATTGATTTGGGATTCTACTTGTGATGTTTTTTTCACTTTATTATTGTTTAATGCTGCATAAATACTTTACACATTGCCTCTGAGTTAAACCTGACTGCTTGTGTGCCAGGCTACTAGAGGGTTAAGCACAGGTTCATTTAGTGACTTTTGTAGTTGACACTGACAAGGATTGTGATTATTATTTGAGGTGGGTTCTCCCCCCTCTCAAATATTACTCCAATTTCTTAAGCTACCTTTTCTGGAAACATACACAATAGCTATATATTCCAACAGTCATCTTTTGCATGTCAGTAGGTTGCTGGGGATTTAGTGACATCTGACTTCAAAGTAACTAAAACCTACTCTCATTGGCCCTGCATGTGCATATGGGGGATGGCATTTCTAATATAGTCACTCATTACTTCAACATATCACAACGGATACCCATAATATTAGGAAACCCCGAAGTTCTGAACAAGAGGTTAGAATGTTTACCGCATTTAGTTTGGAGCACGGGAAATTAGGAAAATACTTACTAAGCACTGGCACCTCATCAAAAGTAACCCTATAATTGGAACTACGAGACACAATAGACCACTTTTGACCTTCAGAAGAGCTAGTTCTACGAGACAGAAATTGGTTAGGAGCAGTCCTGAAAACGTGGTACAGAACACCTGGTTATCAGGCAGCAGAAGTTTCAGAAAACGCCATAAATGCAAGGCATGCAAATGTAGAATTAATGCATCTGAGGCTATAACAAATAACACCCTTAATCAATTACCCACTTAAGATTCGTAGCCCATTGCACTGTAAAAGTGAATATGCTGAGTACATTTTTGTTAGTCCATGTCCCAAACTACATGTGAGGGGTACGATTCTACAGGTACATAAGCGAATCTTACAACATGTGCGAGCAAACAAAATTAAAGATCAGAGTTACCCGGTTGCTCGCCATTTTGAGAAAGTTCATAATACCAATCATAAGGAACTTAAGTTTCTTGTGGTAGATTCAGTACCCAAAAGTTTAAGAGGGGGCAACTGAGAAAAAAGTTGACAAATACTCGAATACAGGTACATATTCGATTTGAAAACTTAGGCACTAGCTGGCTTAAACATTGATCCCACGTGTAACCTCTGATCTCACCTTCAACCTTAGAGAGCAAGTGTAATACTTCTATAAGCATGGGAATTAGAGATTTTTGCACATATTTATTTTCTTATTAAGTTGAATTCGTTTTAATTTGATATGCATTTATTTTTGTAACAATGTTTCAAGTTGGAACCACCTGGGCAAAATTGTTGGTGCTTTTTACAGTACCATTCAATATATAATGAATTTCACAGTGTTTGTTTTTGACAGATGAATGAATTTTGATATGTTAATTAGTAAGATGATTTGCATTTTGTAAAGTGTTGAATTACACAGATAATCGTTTTTATTTTTTGGATTTTTATTTGGTGTTTACGTTTGGTTTGTATCCTGAACACATCTGGCAGATTAAGGAAAGATTTTGCCCACTTGGGCACAATTATAGTATGGCATATGAATCAATTGCAGAATGTTTATTCCCAAGATTTAGTGCATTTTTAAAGTGCTTAATCAAGCATGCATTTGATTTTGAAATGTCCATTTTTTGTTTATATTTGCTTTATTAATTTTTACTATATTGGGTAAATTAAGTATTGAATTTGCACACATGTGAAAGAATTGTAATACGGACATATGAGTCACTAAGCTGATGTTCAATTTTACAAATTTGCAACAAGAGAGTTTTGATGTAAAGAGTAAGTTATATGCATGCTTTTTATATATATCCTATTACCAAGGTGGCGCTCTATAATGTGAGCAAGGCCAAGAGAGCGGCCAAAACTCGTTATGGTGGCGATTGCCGATAAATTAATTTCACAACAGCCTACCAGCATCAGAACCATTTTTTGGGGTGATTCGGCATTGGCACATATATTAAGTTTGAATGAATACATGTATATATTATGTAGTACATTTTGAAGAGAAGCACTTCTTAACAAATATCACCTGTTTTTGTTACAGGTGATTCCTGGTGTATCCTCTCTCCCCATCTCAAAACCCCTTTCCAATGTCCAGCCACATAGCCTCAACTGACGTACACTACGGCACCCACATGTACATGAGGCAACACTGAATGCACTTTTGGGACCCTGAAGTCACGCTTTAGATGTATAGATGGCAATCCTAAGGGAGAAATTCTGCACTCCTCAGAAGTTGAATGCAAATTTATGGTAACCTGTTGCTTGTTAGATAACATCAACATGGGACAGTACTTACATGTAGACCTAACCCCATCCAAGCTCCATGGGTGGGACACAGAACAATGGTCAGGGTAAGCAGATGTGTGATCAACTGCTAACCTCAATTTTCACTTGTGCAGCTAATTTGGTTGCTGAATGAGTTCCAACAATCTCCTTTAAAAGCTCATGATGCTCCAAAATTATCAAAAGGTTCCCATAAATATTTCTTCAGGCTTTGCTTTTCTATTTTGCTGATTCAGAAAACAAGTCACATAAGACACATCCAAACAATATAGCAAATGTAGCTGCAGATACCATCTCTCCACAGTTCAAACTACTTTAATTTAGAAAGGGGTGAGCAGAAGAAAGGTGGTATTACACAAAGCACAGTGTTCTAGTCACATGAAATCCGTTGACTTTAGATTGAAATGTTTAAAGCTTCAAACAAAACTAAGGTGTTTTCATTCAAAGTACATGTGCATTCTTGTTTTTAAACAGAAATGTTCCGAGCACCAAACAAAGCAAAGGTATTATTTTCAAAATGTGGTGTGCATGTCAATGGGTTACTCGTTTCAAAGAAGCAATGAGACATCAAACTATGTGTCCATCAATGAGGTTATCTTCTCAGTTTTAGCAGGAGATGCTGCATAGAACAGTCAGACGCCTCTGGCATTCTCATCATCAAGAATCTGCCAGGAGCCATTTAACTAAGATGGCTTTTGAAACTAGAAAATTCCATGAGACTTGGTAATCTTCTAGGAATTGAAATGTAATGCACCACAGAGGTGAAAGGAGGTTCACAATGTTCCCCTCCTCCTTGGGCAATGTCTAGAAGGAAACTGCAAGTAAAACAAACCACAAGACATGACCTGTGGTTCCCCAACTCTACCTCATTGATGTGCAATTCCATAATATGTGATCTGCTGCTCACCCACCTCTGTCTCATCTACTTGTTTCCAAATCTAAGAAGACTGAAAACCAATATCAGTTATATCTTGCCACCACTGCACCCTTGGACCATGTATCTAGTCCAGCTAAAGCTTTGATGAGCAACAGAATTGCCAGTTTTTCAATTTAAAATTTGAAGAGATTAACCATACTGGAAATGAAAATATAGTTACCATCTAATCATTATGTTGCACCAGAACAATCATTTGTGGGTAGTGAGCACTCATATCAGGATGTCATTGTGAAACCTGCAGGTGCAGACACAGTTTTTAAGGAAGAAACATTGTCCACTACACTTTGTTTTACCACCTTAACTGTCCTTCAGACTAGAACTACAGGCTGCATTTAAAACAAAGTGATGGCATGCGACAATGAGATTAACAATTAAAAACATAAAGTTCTCCACCAAAGAAACAGCCAATTAGAGAGAGTAATGTCCTTCAGATACCGTGTAAGGACCTTCTCCTCCGGTGCTATGGGAAAAGTCCATTTCATGGAGTCTGCAAAAAGGTAGAATTAACTGCAGAAACTCTAGCCAGATCGTCCTAATACATCAGTGCATGACTATACATGTATCTAGCAGCAATTACAAAACTACAAATAAGGATCTACCAGATGCGAGCGGGCGCTAGAGGGCGCCAAGCAAGATGGCCGCACTTGCGTAAGGCTCTTGCAGCTTGGGGCACAATCCTTTATCATCCTGCTCACCAGCCGCCCCAAACCACTGGAAATATCACCGCCTCGTTGGCAGAGCCCACCCGCCATTCACCATCGCAGAAAGTGCTGCTGAGATAGACTCACGGACCTTAAACGGCGCCTTTACAGACACCGGACCAGGCTGCCTAAGATGGCAGCCGCCATCATCGCCTGGCCCTGCTGACGCCGCTGCAGGATCGGGAGCCCTGTCCGTGACTGAGCAGCCTCCACGCAGCCACCTCTACCTGCCGGTGCCCCCGTGGACTGTCCAAGCTGCGGCGACGATCAAGCCTGGGCTGCCGCCTGAAAGACCGATGCGGCGACCCTGAACTGGCGGGCCTGCACCAACCCGCAGCACCCCTACGGGTCCGCACCTCCTCCTGCCGCGCTCCTTCACTGACAGATGCACCCACTCCAGCGGCTGCGGAACATAGGACCAAATTGCCCGGTGAGTGTGCCTGACGCGGAGACCTCGCTCCGCTTTGCCCAGCGCTTACCCCTCATGTGCCAGTGCCACTCACCCGGCCTGCACAGCCTGCCTCCACGGACCTCCATGGCGACGCCCCGGGCCCCTTCTGGGCCCGTTCACCTGCCGCCTCACCTCTTGTAACCACCTGGGGCCGCCCCGCTGCACCACCACTCCCCAGCCTCCTTCTCCATGTCGATCCGGGAGCCTACCTTGCCTGCCACGCTTTGTTACCTGGGAGACCAGCCCGTTCGCGGTCCCCGAGCCGCCGCCAGCCATTCAGTCTCCCCGCCTCTCTTGGAATTATACAGGCTCCTCGCGGACAGTGATCCCTCATCCTATACCCGTGCCGGCGGCCTGCCGGCCCTTGTGGCGCCCGCCATCTCGGCCCTGCGTGCTCCTCTGGCCAGCCGTGATGCCCCACGCGTCCTTCTCGCCTGCTCGGCCTGCTGGGGTTGCCTGCTCATAGCCTTTCTTCGCCAGCATCCTCGGCCCCCCGTGGTGCCCTCTCCATCGGGGCTGTCTGGGACTGCTTCCCCTCCTCTCCGGCCTCTGGCCCCCACCTACATGCCTCAGCGGCCGCCCGCCTACACTGATTGGAGAGCGATGAAAGACCCGACACCGGCCCTCACAGGCCACCGCTGACCCTTGCTCTCCTTTGGGGACTTAAGCTGCGCTTCCTGCCGCTGGGGCCGCGGCTGCCGTGGGGCGTGGGGAGAGCGCAGCCAGCTAACCGATTAATGACCCATCACCACTCACGGGGTCTGACACCTCACTCTTCGTAGCAGATGTTTCTCTTGACCTCCTGAGCCCACGGTGCACTGCTGAATACACCCCGCTGTGCAGATTCGCGCGGGGCGACCCACACAGACCCTTCTGCTGAGCCTGCACGTGTACCCCTCTCCCCCAGCACGAACTGTCGCCCACTACGGCATCCCGCCAAACCTGGACAATATCACCGACGCCCTGCCACAAGTTGCGCACGGACTTCATCTGTCCTAGCGTCTCGGCCCCACACGCCTTGGAACCACTGCGTAGCTTCCAATACGCCCCCCTCGAGGGAGACCACCGAGTAGCCCTTTTCCACGCGCACACACCCATTAATTCAGCTCAGCTCTTCATCCTACTGGACTCGGGGGCCAGGCCACCTCTTGAACAGCGGGTCTTCAAGTGCACTCAAGAACACTGCAGGCACACCCACAGCTTGTCTCCCCCTGACCTGCAGCCGCCACCAAGGGAAAAACAGACGGAAAACAACGAAAACTCACCTTTGAGGCCCGCAAATCCACCAGAACACAGGCCGAAACAGATGATGAGCAGGGCGTGGGCCCTGCTCCTGGTCCAACCACTTCCACGGAGGCCTTGAAGGAACTCCTCCCTGTGATGCAATCCAGCTTGACTTCCATAGAGACGAAGATGGACACTATGAACGCCCGTATGGGCAACCTCACGCACAAACTCGAGCGACATGAGGAGTGCCTCAAAGAAACGGAGCTCCGCATCTCTGATCTTGAAGACACCTCCACCACGACACGGACAAAATGCTCGACATGGAGAAAATCCTATAGGTAATTGCTGCAAAGAATGAGGATCTAGAATCTCACTCAAGACGCAACAATCTGTGGATCCTAGGGGTGCTGGAATCAACAGCCACGGGCAAAATGGAGGACTACGTGGAACACATGCTCACTAGGCCTGGGCGGTAAATTCTGTTCCGCTCGCGGAATTTGCGGAATTTGGGTAATTTCGCGTTCCGCGGAGAACGCGGAATTGCCAAAAATTCCGCGATCCACGGCTTCACGGAATTTTTTGCTTGTTCGCGCTTTCAAAATGCGTGTTCACAAGATATTTCTCCCCGAGCACGCAAACAGCATTCGCGAACAGGAAAAAAGCATCGCAAATGGGCGGAACAAGCAATTCCGCGTGTTCGCGGAACTTTTGCGTGCTCGTGGAGATTTTTTACCGTTTCACGGAGCTTTGCATAGCGCGACTACGCAAATTCCACACACCCCTAATGCTCACCACGCTTTTCGGCAAAGAGGCTTTTTCGGCGGTCCTTATCGTAGAGAGAGCACATCGATCACTGGCCTCCCGCCCCGTGCCCGGCGCCCCTCCTCGCCCAATCATTGCGAGAATACTCAATTATAGAGACCGGGACGCTGCGTTGTGGCTTGCCAGGGAGCAGGGGCAACTGCTCTTTGAAGGTATAGAAGTATTGCTATACCCTGACTTTACCATGGCTGTCCAGGAGGCACGCAGAAAGTTCCTCCCAGCTAAGAAAAAGCTTCAGCAAGCGGGCATTGCCTATGCCATGTTCTATCCTTCACGCCTCAAAGTCACGCACCAAGGGAAGCACCGTTTTTTCACAAATCCCCAACATGTCTATGACTTTTTAAAATCTCTACCCAAGCGCCCCACGGACCGCGCATCTCCTTCCCACCATACCGCCGCCGCTGGCAGTACATCGGATGTAGAATGAAAACCACGCCATTTTTCTGGGCTTTTCTGCGCCACCTCCACCTGGTGACTGACACTGTCGCTGGCCTCCCCAGCTCACTGCTGGGAATGCAGCGCCTTTCATTACAAACTGTCACAGGATCTCTGATGGGCCTCTGGTACTGGCGTCACAGTGTCGTCCACACTTTGATTCTCCGCCACTGAACACTTGGCATGATGAGACTCTCTACTACTCCCCGAGCACCCTCGCGGTTGTGATGTGACCCTGGTTTGCCCTTTAGCCTCTACCCATCATGGAACCCCTACACTGTTTTTGTTTAGTATTATCAATGCCTTATGTCCACCCTCCCCTGTTGGGAGTTTAGCACACGGGTTGTTGGGGAAGGGAGGGAGGGAAGCACGTCACAGCAGGTTTGGGCTGCTGATGTGGGTGGGGGGATGTTTTGTTCACTGCCACTTATCGATGACCCGACAAACACAGGCGTTGCGCGTACAGTTGACCCACCCGACAAGACTACAATGCCCTCCACAATACTACTGACATGCAACCATGGCGAACCGTCCTAGCCCCCCCAGGTATAACTTCCTAACGTTGAACGTGAGAGGCCTAGGAGACCCTCGTAAGCGCCGACATATCCTGACATACCTAGACCGACACAACGTACACTGCGCTATGCTCCAGGAGACACAGCTCGGCCCCGCCGCACCTACTTCATTTGCATCCCCCTGGGCTGCGTATCTTTGCTTTTCCTCATACTCCACCTACGCACATGGTACCGCCATTTTAATTAAATGCATGCTGCCCTACACTTTCATGGGGTCCTACACTGACCTGCAGGGCCGATACAGTATCTCATGGGGCAGACTGGCTGCTCAATCCATAACATTCGTCTCCTGTTATGGCCCAAACACTGATGACCCTGAGTTCTTTCGTGTCCTCTGGGGCAAGATCCTGGACACCGGCTCGACACACTTGATGTGGGGCGGAGATTTCAATGTTACCCTTGACCCAGCACAGGACCACTCACACCCACAACCTCACCACTACTCCAATGCACATCGTACCCTCAACCACATTATCTCTGACCACGACCTCGTCGACGCCTGGTGTAAACTTCACCCACACGACAGGGAAGGCTCCTGCTTCTCCACTGCTCACTCCTCCTGGTCACGGATTGATAGCTGGCTCATCTCTAAGGGGCTGACCCCGTGGCTGACCCAGGCTCTTCACCTCCCATGCACCTACTCTGACCACTCGCCGGTGCTCCTCATGCTCACTCCCCCTCACGAAGACTTGCCATACCTGTCCTGGCGATTTCCCACACACGCACTGTTGGATCCTGTATTCCGGTCCAAACTCGAACAAGAAATTGCCGACTTCTTCCCCCGCAATGAGCGCTCAGTCACACACTTCTCCACTATCTGGGAGGCTTTCAAAGTCACTGTGCGTGGAATCTGCATCGCTAAAGGCGGGGGCATTCTGAGGGATATCCGTTCCATGCTCCACAAGCTGGAGACAGAACTTAAACATGCTGAAACACAAATGAAAACCTCCCCCACCCCTGAGTTACAATCACGCATGAGGGACCTACTCACAGACTATCAGGAGACGGCCGACAGAGAATGCAAGTTCAGAGGGCAATATCACCAAGCCCGCCGCTATGGGGAGGGAGAGAGGCCAGGCAAAGTGCTCATAGCTCTTATCCGCCCGCCCAGATTCTCTAACACCATCCTCGAAATCACTGATGAAGACTGCCATTTGCACAGAAACACTCCAGACATAGCTGCCACGTTCAAACGCTTCTACAGCGCCCTGTACACTTCGCACAGGACACAACCTGTCGACTTTATCCCATTCTTCCAAGACACCGCAATTGGCTGGCTTGGGGACACCCAAAGAGAATTTCTCCTCGCAGATTTTGAGGACGAAGAGATCACTGCTGCTATCATGCAGCTACAGTCTGGACGGGCCCCTGGCCCTGATGGCCTCACGGCTGAATTTTATAAAACCTTCCGCACTATACTCATTCCCGCTTTGCGACAGGTATATGAGGAAGCTCGCGAGATGGGCATCCTTCCCCAGATGATGCGAGAGGCGCTCATAATATCCTTACTGAAACCTGGGAAACCGGCTGCACAATGCAATTCATACAGGCCCCTCTCCCTCATAAATGTCGACGCAAAAATGTTAGCAAAACTGATAGCAAACCGTATTAGCCCTCTTATGACCGCCCTTGTCCTCCCTGACCAGTCAGGGTTTGAACCCAGTAGAGGAACCTCTCACAACCTTTGCACCCTGTTTGCCGTCTTACAAGACATTGACCCTGATACCAATGCGATGGCTGTCTTCCTCGACGCCACCAAAGCATTTGATTCCCTGGAATGGGACTATCTGGCCTTCGTGCTTCATCGCATGGGCTTCCCCGCTCCGTTTCTCGCGTGGATCCACCTCCTCTATACAGGCCTACAGGCTAGCATAGTGGTTAACGGCACCAGATCCTCCCCCTTTACAATAGCCAGAGGCACCAGGCAGGGTTGCCCCTTGTCCCCCCTCCTGTTTGCCCTGGCAATTGAACCCTTGGCCGCTAAAGTCCGCCAGCATTACCGTGAATATGCCCTCATATACCCTGAGAGGCAAATATTAATTTCCCTATACGCCGACGATCTCACCCTATACCTCTGCAACCCGGGGGACAGCCTCAACCCCATTTTAAGGCTACTCATCCTCTTTGGACACCTCTCTGAGGTCAACATAAACTGGGGGAAATCCCAGATTTTTCCCCTCACAGACGCCACCACACAGTTCACGCCTGACTATCCCCTCTCATGGAGCGACGACGTACTCACCTATCTAGGAATAGTAATAACCCACAACCGCAATGACCTGATGGCAGCCAACTACGGGCGCACACTAAATATCCTTACTGATAAAATCACCAAGTGGATTGCTATGCCAATCTCGCTGGCTGGGAGAGCCTCGCTCATAAAGATGGTAATTCTGCCTAAATTGCTCTATTTATTCATTAATATCCCATATGCCCCCAGTAGACATTTTTTCAAAGCCCTAAAAACTCAACTTATCCGGCTCACCTGGGGCGGGAAGCAACCCAGATTGCATTGGGACATCCTCACTCGGCCCTTTGGTGCTGGCGGGTTCGAAGTCCCAGACCTGGAATTATACTTCAGCTGTGCACAGGCCCACTACGCAGCGTATTGGTTGAACCCCCCTCCTTACATGCCTCACCTAGCAATTGAAGACGGATATATTACCCCGACCCCATGCTCCGCCTATTTAAGTGCACCTGCCACTCCGAGACACCTAGCCTCCACCACAGTAGACTGCACCACCAGTGCCTGGCGAGACATGGCTCGGCGCCTCCACATTCCCATACTATACTCCCCCCTGTTGCCCCTCCAGGGCAGGGTCAACATCCCGGTCACGCAGTAGGGAGGCTGTCGTCAACTCCTCCGGAAACTCCCCATCCAGACTTGGGGTAAGCTATACGTTAATGGCAAATGTTGTACCAGTGAGGAGTTTTTCGGTGACACCCCACCTACTCCCTTGGAATGCTTTCACTACATCCGCTTGAGACAAGACGTTAGGGCTTTAACCCCGTGCTTCCCACAGGAGCCCCCTACCATGACCCCTCTACACGCCCTCCTTCAGAAAGATACCCCCACGCATGTTGTGTCGATGCTGTACCGCACTACCCAAACAGACTGCACACACGACCCCCCCTCGGCCAGGGCGCGCTGGGAGGAAGAACTTAGCTCCCCCCTCTCGGACGACCAGTGGTCCTTCTGCTGTCAACAGACTGGAAAAATATCTGCCAGCAGTAGGCTGCGCATCATTCACTATAAATACCTACATCGTCTTTACTATACACCTGCACGACTGATGCGCCTTCACCTGCGAGACACTGACTGCTGCGACCGTTGCGGAAGAGAGGGGGCGGATTTTAGACACTTAGCTTGGGATTGCCCTCCCATCCGACGCTACTGGACGGAGGTGTTGGCAGCGCTTGACCAGATGACCGGACTGCACGTTCCTGATGATCCCCTTGTTACTCTCCTTGGTTATACCGGGGCCCTGGCCGCTTCAGCACGGAGATACATCTCCCTGGCACTCTTACTAGCTAAACGGCAAGTTCCCTGCATATGGGGCAGAAGGAGGGCGCCAAAATTTAAAGACTGGCTGAATGACCTTATATTTTGCCAAGATCAATTACACACCTATGCCGAGCTCCTACCGCCCTCCTCCCGCCCACACGACATATGGTCCCCCCTCCAGGGGTACCTCCTGGCGCAGGTGGCCACTAATGACGCCGACGCTGCCACACGGCCGGACAGTTGACAGGACTCGCACATGGGATGTAGTCTGACCACTATTACACCTCAATGTGTCCGAAATGTAACTTACACGCTGTTTGTATTAATGAGCCTGATGTCAGTCAATGTACAGTGCTAATGCTATTTCGCTATTGTATATTCGGATAATATGCCCTGTCGGTGATGTCGAGTGGCAATGCTTGCCTTTTAAGTTCTGTACGCTATGTTCAAAACTTAATAAAGAAATTTAATTTTAAAAAAAGGATCTACCAGATGCAAAACTGGAATCCTAGGAAAAGCCAGAGAAAGTAGCGGAAAATGTGCTCCATTTTTGGGAGAAAGTGCATTGCTGCCATATATATCAGCCACAAATTTTGTCATGAAGTACTTTGCAGTTGAGAAAACTTGGTAAATGACTAGGAAGGATAAACTGCAATGAGAAACAATCAGTGAGCATGTTTGCTTCTTCCACTGCCAACTTTTTGAACGCATGTCAAGTCTTTGCCAACACAAATAAATCGACTACTAGGTCAAGAATAACATGCCACCCATGTGTGTGACTCATCCTGTTAGTAATGCGGACTCATCAAGTGATATTATTCTATGAAAGAGGAGCGAGTGTTTTTTATGACTCTATATATGTTTAAGTTGGGAAATTAGTGTGTAAGATAAGAAATAAGGTGTGCAATGTGTGAAAGTAATTTGTTTAGCTGGATAATCACCTCTATAGCTGCCAACCAGTAGCACCCGTGGCAACATCTCCTGGTGGAAAATCTAAAATATTTCAAAACGTACAAAATCTAAAAGATGTAAGAGTTTACTTATATCAAGATTTGTTTCCTCAAATTTGATGCTCCTATATTTAATACAGGCTCTGCCCTTAAAATATGTCTGCTACTTTGCTGCTTAAAAGGGTTTTCTTCGTAAAGTGGAAGGCCCTGATTGATGTCAGCTAGAGTTGGTTTCCATCATTAAACCCACATAGAAAGCGGTGTTCCCAACTGTGCATTAGCAAATGTGTTATGTTATGGCAGAAGAAACTTCAAAAGTGCACGTTCATCAAAAGGTTTCATGTCGCTGGGAGCACTAGCAGCAGGGCAGAGATGCAGATTGGTCATACGCTTGTCTGAAAAGCCATGCTTTTTTGCAGAGTTCTGAATTGCTCATAAGAGGTTTTTCTGCTCTTATGTTAGTCGGAAAAGAGTTCGGAAAAACGGGAGACAACATAGCTAACCAGGTTCTCCCTAGCCTCTTTCTATAGAATTTGTGTGTCTCTAGGACCACAGTCCTGCAGCCCAGCAGCCTCGACACAGTCGAAAAGAATGTCATAAACCACTGTGTCGAAGGCCGCCAATAGATCCAGAAGGACTGGGCTTGACCTTTATCCGCCTCCTCCCTCATGTCATCTTCTACAGAAAGAATTACAGATTCCGTGGAGTGAAAGGGCTGAAAGCCCACCTGAGGTAAGTCTAGAAAGAATATTACACTTTACCCCGCGCGCTTTTACAACGCGTGCCATTACCCTGCATTTTTTACTCTGCATAATCTTTTACAACGCAGGGCTTTACAATGCAATCCATAACAATGCATTGTCCATTACAACGCAATTTACTAATCTAACTCCACCGGGGCGTTATAATGGGGAATGCATTGTAATGGTTTGCGGTGTAAAGCACTGCGTTGTAAAAGATTTTGCGGAGTAAACAATGCGGGGTAACGGCATTCGTTGCAACGCAGTCATTGTAAAGGATGTTTACCCTCTAGAAATGATAAGCCTTCGATGAAAGAGCAGAGATGATGAGCAATATGAGAATCCAGTATCTTGGTTAGGTAACGGATGAGAGAGATTGGGCGGTAATTCTTTAAAATAGTGGGGTCGTCTCCAACTTTTTTCAAGAGATGCAGAACCACTGCTTCTTTAAAATTAATAAGGGCAACACCCTGGCTCAGGGATAGGTTAAGTATAGCCATCGCCGACACAGGAAACTTTGAAAAAATGGCTTTTTGAATCAATGAGAGATGAACATCATTGGTTAGTGCCAGATTTGAACTTCATTAACAACTTTGGCAGATAATCTCCAGTGATTAGAGGGAAAGCATTGAGATGAAGGGGATTCCTGTCTTCCAAAGGAGTGGGACAGGGGAACTAGGAGGAATGCTGTCTTTGATTGTCCTAATATTTTTGATGAAGAAAGAATTCGATTAATCACATAAAGCTTGTGAGGGGGCCACTGAGACCTTTAGGCAGTCGGGGTTGGAGAATTCTGAGACTGTTTCGAATATTACTTTAGTTTTATTTTCAGAATTTATGATCTTGTTTGAGAAGTAGGTGGATTTGCCTTCCCAAATTAGTTTCTTGTAGGACTTTAACTGCAAGAGGAACTTAATCTTTTCTTCTGGGTTGTATGCTTCATGCCATTTGCGCCTAGATTTGCGTAGAAAGATTTTAGCTTGTTTAAGGTCATCTGAAAACAATTTAGATGCCTTTTGGCGACGAATCAGGTTCATCCTACGCAGAGGGGCATGAGTATCACTTGCTTCTCTGGGCCAGTTCATCAATGCCCCATCAAGCTCTTCCAGGCACTGACTCTGGCTAGGAAAGGACTGTGCCAAAGAGTTGCAAAAGGCAGTGAAATCTACGAGTTTCCAATTCCTGGACAGAGTGCCGGAACACAGTTTCCTAATAGAGGGAGCACACATTCTAAATTTAATTAAATGATGGTCTGACCAACAACAGTGAATGATCTGAAGATTGGAGACTGGACGATTCAGTGACCTGATTTGATCTAAAATTTGGCCCTTGACATGGGTGGCTGTAGATACCTGCTGAGCGAAATTCAAACTGGTCAAGTGCTCAGTCAGATTGAAGGATATGGGGTCATTTGACAATAAATTGAAATCAGTAATACTTTTGCATAATCAACGGCTAGGGCCGACACTGCGTCGGACAGATCAGCCAGAAACTGCGGCGTGTGACCTGGGGGTCTCTACAAAATTATACATATCAGAGAGGAGGTGGGTGAATCTAGTTTAATTACCATATTTTCTGCTGAAGAAATGAGTAGTGAATTTTGGCTGTTTATTTATGATTGCTGCAATCCCCTCTCCTTTTTAGGTCTCGCGCCTAGCGTTGCAGTGCGTAGCACTGCTCGCGCAGCGCGAGATCTCTTGTATGGGCTTCAGAAAGCTAACCACATGCTCGTGCGTGTGGTTTTGCTTTCGCAGGCTGGCATTGCCTGTAGCGTGCTTTTAAAAAAAAAAAACAGC
This sequence comes from Calotriton arnoldi, assembly GCA_963921515.1. NCBI lineage: Eukaryota > Metazoa > Chordata > Amphibia > Caudata > Salamandridae > Calotriton > Calotriton arnoldi. The sequence goes on along the minus strand of CAWUFW010016658.1, from coordinate 113,451 downwards.
ACTCAATTGGGCAAAGGCGGGCGCATGTCCCGCCTTTGCTCTGCCCATTCCCGTCCGTGTCTAGGACACGCATCAGCGCGCGGCACAGACAGCCTCCCTCGCCCCCGCTCCTCTGTGGTGCACGCGCACCACTGGTTTCGATTCCCGCGTTCGGCTCCTGTGTGGTGCACGCGCACCACAGGTTACGATTCCGTGCTTGTTTCTACTGCGATCTCTACTCTCCTGTCCATGCGTGCAGGGAAGGGTAGGCTGTTTCTAAACTCCCAGGATTTACTACTGTTTCGTTTATCTTTTTCTCATTTGTTCCTCCCCTCCTCTAACGCTGTTTACTGCCTCTCCCTCTCCTTGGTTTCCTTTCTCTCCCTCTCCTTGGTTTCCTTTCTCTCCCTCTCCTTGGTTTCCTCCCCCCCAACTCACTCTTTCGTTTCTCCCTGGCATGCTGTGCCTCTGGTTTCCTTTCTCAATCTCTCCTGCATCGTGCAGCGCCTCCTCCCTTTCTATCTGCCCCCAGTCTGCGGAAGATCCCTGATCTCTAATTGGATACACAGAGTGAGTACAGAGGGTAAGTAGTGCTTTCACATTCAGAACACACAGGCCCTGTCTGTACTTTATTAACTGAAAGAACACACAGGCCCTTCTGTAGATATCACGTAAGCAGTAGAAGGTGTTTACTTCTGCAGAAGGGACATCAGTGGTCCTCAAATCTGATAAGGGCATCTTTTTTCTTTGTCGCTCTAGAAACATATATCACAATAGTGTCCAACATATAGGAAGTCTTCTAGGAGTGATAAAGTGACACTTTATATGCAATTAGAGTACAATACAATCTCCCATTCTCATTGCTTCGGTCCTCCCACACTCGTGAGCTACCCCCTCCCGCACATAATAACACAGCCAATGGCCCCCACTCCCTCACCATTACATCTGCACTTCAGTGCCTTTCGTGCACCTCCCCGAAAGTCTAGCAGTAATAGGTCTATAGTAGATTCCGTTCTTACCTGAGCCAATGCAAACTCATACCTGCCAACTCACACAGTGCCACCGTGTGTGACACGATTTCGGTTTCCTTCACACGGTCACCCGGTGAGGAGCTGAAATCACACGGTGGCAGGGAAGACGAGCTGAAAACTACAGTAAACAGTGGATTTCCAGCTCGTTTTCGGATGCTGTAAGTAGCCGATGCCCATTAAATGGTGTGAAAACACCCAAGGACATTGGTGACAGCCTCGATGACCCTTAGTTTTTTGGGGGGGGAGGGGGTGGAGGGGCTTGTTTGTTATTGCAACAAACTTGCAATTGCAAAGAGGAGAAGTGATTTGCATGAACCTGTTTCACGAGCAGCGCGTTGGTTTTGCTTTCATTCTCATGTCTGTCCCCACCCGCTCCTCCACCCCACTCTCTCTGCTCTCCCTCCCCCTCCCTTCTAACTAGTTACGGGGCTCCAACTTGCGCCTGCCTCACAGCGGAGCCAGGTGGACAGAGATGGAGGGCTGTGCTACTAATTTACAATGCTTTCCCCGTAAGGCTGAAGAGCTGGTGGCAACACATCTCCTAGCCTATGGATCTCTTACATTATCCCTTAAACTTGCATCTACCATGCTCCTCGTCTTCCTGAAAGGGATGAAAACATTTTTGTTTGAAAAGCAGCCAACTTAACTTTCTTCTGAAGCATAGTTAGATTGGTATGGTTTTTACATTCTTCAGCACTCTGTCTGCTTTTAGCAAGGTCGGCTCGAATTTAAAAAAAAAAATCCACACTGATGTTGAATTAAGTAACGCAAACTAGGCTTTTTTCTTAGAAAGACCATTAAAATGTTGCATGAATCAATTTTAAAAAAAGATTTCAACATAAATAGCCAAATATAGCCCACAAGTCAATGGTTAAAGTAAAGGGTAAAAGTAGATGTTAGAGGCAGTGGTGCACAACAGGCTAGAAGAAAAACGAAACCAAAGGTATTGTGAGAAGGAAAGAGAAGTAGTTTTTAGCAAATGTTTCCTTACCAGCCATTTTGCTGTCTGTCTCTGGGGTGCTCCTGTTACTTGGTCTGTGGTTGTTAATTTACACCTTACCCCGCACAGCTGTCTGCCAGACGGTCACACCAGACGTGCATCGAGTGCTTAACCGAGCAATATGTGTGCGGGGCTGAGAGGCGCTACGTTTTCAATTTGGGCTCTTTCACTTACAAAACTTGTAAATCGATTTTTTTTATTTTTCTGAGGATTTGTACTTGCGGATTTTTTTCAGGTGGTGGGGGGGGGTGCAGTCAAAGCTCAGAAAAGATTTAGGTTCAGCCTCCTCCTCTGTTACAACAGGCCAAGCGTTCCATCCCTCTGAAGTCGTTCCTGTCCTTCCTTGCAAACTGCAGTCATGTTGTCGCAGGTGTCCCTTTTTCAGTGCCCCTACCTCTTAAATTGACCACCCCTTCTTCCTAGATTGCCCCTGTGCCTTCTTGAACACAGACACCACAATGTTGTCAGAAGTCAATTTGCTTAGATTCCCAAATTCACACAACCGCCTCTCTCCTTCTGCCCTCCCCCCCACCTAAACCCCCCTGCAGCAGCCACCATGTTTCATTGAAAGTCACTGGTTTTGCGTTTTAGGTTTGTCCTAGTGAGTACTTCAGCTGTTCACCAGCCTCGTATAATAATAAAAAGACAAGCATTTGCAATGTAATAGGTCTCACATTTGCGAGAGTTTGAGCTATTTGCATTGTAAATGATCATGCCTTTTATTTATATGCTTTAAAACCTGCAAACGGTGCGTAAACATGCACTTTGTACTTCTAGTCGTTGCTTACAAGAAGCAAGGCTGGCAGTAACTGCGCCTCTTTTTCTGCCAGCCTTGCTTCTCGTAAAAAAGGACTAGAAGTACAAAGTGCGTGTTTACGCACCGCTTGCAGGTTTTCAAAACGCATGAATAAAAGGTATTGTAATTTACAATGCCAATAGATCAAACTCTCGCAAATGCGAGACCTATTGCATTGCAAATGCTTGTTTGACATGAGGTCTGTTCATGTTCAAAATGTAAAAGTTCTCTGGAAGAGCTGCTAGAACGTCAGGCATTGAATCCTCAGTTAACCAGGTTTCTGTTAAAAACAGTACATTGGGGGATTCTGATTAGAGAAGATCTTTTATCTTGAGGTGAGGTCTGACCAAGGAACGTGTATTAAGATAAACAATGTTTAAATCTTTGTCAATAGATTTAGGCAATGTGCGGACATAAGTTTCCACCCTGATAGACTGTCTCGCCTGTCTTTCTGTAAATAGAGAGGGTGGCTGATTATAATTTAAAATGCATAAGCTGTCCAATTTTTGTAGCACAGAATCCTCCAAATAGGGATGTTTTGCTCCCAGCACTCTGAGAGCATTGGAGGAATAAAATAAAATTTGGGCATGGTGACTGGCCACTGGCACCGTCCGGCTGCGGACGGGTAGAAATGGGCTTGCCTTTGACGTGCCTTCCGCGAGGCCACGCTGCCACCATCAAGATAAGGGCCCGGAGCTCTGACTAACTCCAGCTACACCAGTCCTGATTGGCTCACTGCCTCAGCCAATTGAACTGTCCCCCAGCGCGTCTTAACAGCGCGCAAAAAAAGCAGGGCAAAATCACCGACAAAACATCATATCTAAGCCAAATTGGATAAAAATGTTAAAGAACGGTGCAAAATAACTAAGCAGGTGTGTAGACACGCTGCTGCTGCTGCTATGTGCTGCGTGACCGCACTGCCACCATCAAGATAAGGGCCCAGAGCTCTGACTGACCACACCTACACCGACCCTGATTTGCTCACCCCATCTCTCCCAGTACGTCTTAACAGTGCACGAAAAAAAGCAGTGTAAAATCACCATTAAAACATTAAAATATAAGGCAAATAGGATAAAAACATTAAAGAACGGTGCAAAATAACATGCAGGTCTTTAGGCACGCTGCTGCTGCTGCTGCTATGTGCTGCACGGCCGCGCCTCCACCATCAAGATAAGGGCCCAGAGCTCTGACTGACTACACCTACTCCAGCCATGATTGGCTCACCCCCTCAGCCAATGGAAATGTGTCCCAGTGTGTCTTAACAGGGCGCGAAAAAAAGCAGTGTAAACTCACCATCAAAACATTAACATCTAAGCCAAACAGGATAAAAACGTTAAAGAACTGTGCAAAATAACCATGCAGGTGTGCATGCACGCTGCTGCTGGATTGGTTTGGAAACCTATATATCTTTTAATAAGTTAACTTCTTGTGTTATTATGCTTCCATAATTCTCAGTGGCATAAATAATATGAGACTTACAAACAGGAAGGGGTGGGAGCACACTGCTTCACCTCCCAGCACAGTTCGCCCCTTAGCATTATGGTAAATGCAGTTCATGGTATATGCTTACTTGGATATTTACTGGAGTATTTCACCAAAGTTGGTGCAGGTTAGTGCTGTAAATCTCTAGACACGTGTTTCTGGATATCATCTGTCATCAATAGAGATAAAAACGAATTTAATCTGGGGTTGCTGAGCAGGCTGCCACAATCCTTTCAGGTCTCAGTACCTCTCACAGGCTCACAGGTGCATCTCCACAAGCTCGTCAGCTCAATGGCTCAAGGGAGCTTTTTCAAACAGGAAGGGGTGGGAGCACACTGCTTCACCTCCCAGCACAGTTCGCCCCTTAGCATTATGGTAAATGCAGTTCATGGTTTATGCTTACTTGGATATTTACTGGAGTATTTCACCAATGACGGTTAAAGAACCAGAAACACGTGTCTAGAGATCAGCACTATCTGCGCCAACTCTGGCGAAACACTTGGAATACTCTAGCAAAGCAAGCAACATGAGACTGCATTTACCAGAATGCCAGGGGCGAACCTTGCTGGGGGTTGAAGCGGTGTGCTCCCACCCCTATTCCTGTTTAAAAGTACTCCCGTGAGTCATTGAGCTGACGAGCTCGTGGAAGAAGCACCCGCGCGCCAGTGAGAGGTACTTGAACAGATGTAATGTTTGGCAGCCTACTCAGCAAACCCCAAAAAATTTGGAGCCTGTAATCTCTACTGATGACGGTTAAAGAACCAGAAACACGTGTCTAGAGATCAGCACTATCTGCGCCAACTCTGGCGAAACACTTGGAATACTCCACAAAGCAAGCAACATGAGACTGCATTTACCAGAATGCCAGGGGCGAACCTTGCTGGGGGTTGAAGCGGTGCGCTCCCACCCCTATTCCTGTTTAAAAGTACTCCTGTGAGTCATTGAGCTGACGAGCTCGTGGAAGAAGCACCCGCGCGCCAGTGAGAGGTACTTGACCTGATGTAATGTTTGGCAGCCTACTCAGCAAACCTCAAAAAATTTGAAGCCTGTAATCTCTACTGATGACGGTTAAAGAACCAGAAACACGTGTCTAGAGATCAGCACTATCTGCGCCAACTCTGGCGAAACACTTGGAATACTCTAGCAAAGCAAGCAACATGAGACTGCATTTACCAGAATGCCAGGGGCGAACCTTGCTGGGGGTTGAAGCGGTGTGCTCCCACCCCCATTCCTGTTTAAAAGTACTCCCGTGAGTCATTGAGCTGACGAGCTCGTGGAAGAAGCACCCGCGCGCCAGTGAGAGGTACTTGACCTGATGTAATATTTGGCAGCCTACTCAGCAAACCCCCAAAAAAATAAAATAAATTTGAAGCCTGTAATCTCTACTGATGACGGTTAAAGAACCAGAAACAAGTGTCTAGAGATCAGCACTATCTGCGCCAACTCTGGCGAAACACTTGGAATACTCTAGCAAAGCAAGCAACATGAGACTGCATTTACCAGAATACCTGGGGCGAACCTTGCTGGGGGTTGAAGCGGTGTGCTCCCACCCCTATTCCTGTTTAAAAGTACTCCCGTGAGTCATTGAGCTGAAGAGCTCGTTGAAGAAGCACCCGCGCTCCAGTGAGAGGTACTTGACCTGATGTAATGTTTGGCAGCCTACTCAGCAAACCCCAAAAAATGTGAAGCCTGTAATCTCTACTGATGACGGTTAAAGAACCAGAAACACGTGTCTAGAGATCAGCACTATCTGCGCCAACTCTGGTGAAACACTTGGAATACTCTAGCAAAGCAAGCAACATGAGACTGCATTTACCAGAATGCCAGGGGCGAACCTTGCTGGGGGTTGAAGCGGTGTGCTCCCACCCCTATTCCTGTTTAAAAGTACTCCCGTGAGTCATTGAGCTGACGAGCTCGTGGAAGAAGCACCCGCGCGCCAGTGAGAGGTACTTGACCTGATGTAATGTTTGGCAGCCTACTCAGCAAACCCCAAAAAATTTGAAGCCTGTAATCTCTACTGATGACGGTTAAAGAACCAGAAACACGTGTCTAGAGATCAGCACTATCTGCGCCAACTCTGGTGAAACACTTGGAATACTCTAGCAAAGCAAGCAACATGAGACTGCATTTACCAGAATGCCAGGGGCGAACCTTGCTGGGGGTTGAAGCGGTGTGCTCCCACCCCTATTCCTGTTTAAAAGTACTCCTGTGAGTCATTGAGCTGACGAGCTCGTGGAAGAAGCACCCGCGCGCCAGTGAGAGGTACTTGACCTGATGTAATGTTTGGCAGCCTACTCAGCAAACCCCAAAAAATTTGAAGCCTGTAATCTCTACTGATGACGGTTAAAGAACCAGAAACACGTGTCTAGAGATCAGCATTATCTGCGCCAACTCTGGCGAAACACTTGGAATACTCTAGCAAAGCAAGCAACATGAGACTGCATTTACCAGAATGCCAGGGGCGAACCTTGCTGGGGGTTGAAGCGGTGTGCTCCCACCCCTATTCCTGTTTAAAAGTACTCCCGTGAGTCATTGAGCTGACGAGCTCGTGGAAGAAGCACCCGCGCGCCAGTGAGAGGTACTTGACCTGATGTAATGTTTGGCAGCCTACTCAGCAAACCCCAAAAAAGTTGAAGCCTGTAATCTCTACTGATGACGGTTAAAGAACCAGAAACACGTGTCTAGAGATCAGCACTATCTGCGCCAACTCTGGCGAAACACTTGGAATACTCTAGCAAAGCAAGCAACATGAGACTGCATTTACCAGAATGCCAGGGGCGAACCTTGCTGGGCGTTGAAGCGGTGTGCTCCCACCCCTATTCCTGTTTAAAAGTACTCCTGTGAGTCATTGAGCTGACGAGCTCGTGGAAGAAGCACCCACGTGCCAGTGAGAGGTACTTGACCTGATGTAATGTTTGGCAGCCTACTCAGCAAACCCCAAAAAATTTGAAGCCTGTAATCTCTACTGATGACGGTTAAAGAACCAGAAACACGTGTCTAGAGATCAGCACTATCTGCGCCAACTCTGGTGAAACACTTGGAATACTCTAGCAAAGCAAGCAACATGAGACTGCATTTACCAGAATGCCAGGGGCGAACCTTGCTGGGGGTTGAAGCGGTGTGCTCCCACCCCTATTCCTGTTTAAAAGTACTCCCGTGAGTCATTGAGCTGACGAGCTCGTGGAAGAAGCACCCGCGCGCCAGTGAGAGGTACTTGACCTGATGTAATGTTTGGCAGCCTACTCAGCAAACCCCAAAAATTTGAAGCCTGTAATCTCTACTGATGATGGTTAAAGAACCAGAAACACGTGTCTAGAGATCAGCACTATCTGCGCCAACTCTGGCGAAACACTTGGAATACTCTAGCAAAGCAAGCAACATGAGACTGCATTTACCAGAATGCCAGGGGCGAACCTTGCTGGGGGTTGAAGCGGTGTGCTCCCACCCCTATTCCTGTTTAAAAGTACTCCTGTGAGTCACTGAGCTGACGAGCTCGTGGAAGAAGCACCCGCACGCCAGTGAGAGGTACTTGACCTGATGTAATGTTTGGCAGCCTACTCAGCAAACCCCCAAAAATTTGAAGCCTGTAATCTCTACTGATGACGGTTAAAGAACCAGAAACACGTGTCTAGAGATCAGCACTATCTGCGCCAACTCTGGCGAAACACTTGGAATACTCTAGCAAAGCAAGCAACATGAGACTGCATTTACCAGAATGCCAGGGGCGAACCTTGCTGGGGGTTGAAGCGGTGTGCTCCCACCCCTATTCCTGTTTAAAAGTACTCCCGTGAGTCATTGAGCTGACGAGCTCGTGGAAGAAGCACCTGCACGCCAGTGAGAGGTACTTGACCTGATGTAATGTGTGGCAGCCTACTCAGCAAACCCCAAAAAATTTGAAGCCTGTAATCTCTACTGATGACGGTTAAAGAACCAGAAACACGTGTCTAGAGATCAGCACTATCTGCGCCAACTCTGGCGAAACACTTGGAATACTCTAGCAATGCAAGCAACATGAGACTGCATTTACCAGAATGCCAGGGGCGAACCTTGCTGGGCGTTGAAGCGGTGTGCTCCCACCCCTATTCCTGTTTAAAAGTACTCCTGTGAGTCATTGAGCTGACGAGCTCGTGGAAGAAGCACCCGCGTGCCAGTGAGAGGTACTTGACCTGATGTAATGTTTGGCAGCCTACTCAGCAAACCCCAAAAAATTTGAAGCCTGTAATCTCTACTGATGACGGTTAAAGAACCAGAAACACGTGTCTAGAGATCAGCACTATCTGCGCCAACTCTGGCGAAACACTTGGAATACTCTAGCAAAGCAAGCAACATGAGACTGCATTTACCAGAATGCCAGGGGCGAACCTTGCTGGGGGTTGAAGCGGTGTGCTCCCACCCCTATTCCTAATATGAGACTTACACCCTGATGACAAGTGGGCTTAATGGGCTTGAAGTATTACATGGATTTGGTAATAACCACAAATCTAGCATTTCTGATCCCAGCTCACATCTATCTAAGTCTGATGTGCACCATTCAAGCCATCTTTCATTTCACTTCCAACATTGGTAAAAAGTTGGATGAAATGGGAGGTGCAATTATATGTAGTTTAAGGGAATTGTAAGTATTAAGGGACAATTTCAAATATTGTATCTGTAATGTACAGGTTAAATTTGGTTTGTTTTAATGCATAGCGGATATGCTGTATTGTGTAGGTGATATGTTGTCAGATTAACCTTTTTCTTATTCTATCTCTCCCATCAAAATAATCTTCATGGCCCTCTCCCCGCCTATTATGAGAATTATTGTGATGAGTTGTGATGCCAGATTTAACAGGTTTTGAGAAAGCAATAAGGATAAGTGTCAAATCATTTTAAAATAAGGAGCCAGCATAACCATTCTCTCAAACACCATTCTTCATCTGCTTCTTCAGCCTCCCAAAAAGCATTCTGATGGATCACTACCCGACAAAGCAAGCAGAACTCTTGTTCATGCTGCTTTTGAATCCCCTGAAGCTATTGGTTAATACAAGCCAGGCAGTTTTCCTCCTGTGGTGGGGATCGGTCAGGAGTTTGCACCATGAGCGAGCTTTGCCTGGGGTCCAGATCCACATTGTTGTGATACTGTGAGCAATGATACTCTTGGCCCTGTTCGATAAAGAGCTTGCAGTGAAACTATACATGCCTGTGTTTGACTTCACACTTAGCTTGTGCATAAGGACTTCTGCTCCAGGAGTCAAATGGTGTTTCTTCTTCCTAGGAAAGAATAAAGTTGGAATTATAATAGCTTGTGGTAAGCACTTTTTGGAAAGCATGCTAGCACGAAAGGAGAATCCTCTACTCTGCTCTGGACATCCCACAGCAGTAGCAGTATGAGCCAAAACCAATGACAAAAGTGTACTATGCAAAAATAAAACCATGCAATATGGCTTATCATCACCCTGTGCCATGGTGGTGGAGCAACGCTGGGCAGATGATGACTACAACTTTCTGGCAATTGTGAGAACCAATGGTTACTTTCCTGCTTCCCGGAACTCTTAACTGCTGCCACCTTAAACATGCAGAGGAGTACTTTCATCCTGAGGACCTTGTGGTGCGGCGGGCGCATGTAAGAACAGGGGGAGGGGTGCTGGCGATTCCTGTGTTTGCTGCCCCGCCCCACCCCACTTGCTACGCCACTGCACCCCTTTCAGAATGGTGTTAACCAGTGGCGGCTGATGGATTTTAAAGGTGGTGAGGTGGAAATTTTATACCAGAGTAGAAAGTGCTAGTGCAGCGAGCGAGCAGAAACATAAAAATGTGGGTGCAGGCGGGGGTTCTCCCCAGCAAGAAAACTTTCGAAAAAAATGATTAAAACTGTGGAATTTACAGCATACATTAACTAAAAATTTAGAAAAAAAAGATCTAAAATGGGCATCTTACTGCACTAGGGTCAAGAAAGCGTTAGACGTAAGTAGAAGTGAGCCATAAAGTACCCCAGGTATAATACCTTATAGACTGCATTTTATGATGACCAGCAGATCAGTGTCAACACTTGTTCCAACGCTGCTTGTGGATATTTAAAACGTATATTGTGAGACGTTCTTTGGGACTTACATACATAGCTATAGATAAGTTAAAGAAGTGATGTGCCAATATCTATTAGTGTTCAAATGGTAACCAAGCTGAAAAGACGTGTACATTCTACCTGCAAGCTGTTCAGCAACTGATACGTGTTTTCTACACTGGGATTGCTTTTTGAATTACCAGTCCAGAACATCAAGTTTGGCAGTAAAAACATTTGATACAGACGCAGTACTAGATGTGCTCTTCCCTATCTTAGCATCCGGATGGTGAGTTCAGCAAGGTATGAAAACATGGGCCAGTGCTTAATGATGCCACTGGGCTGCCTACTGAGCAACCACCCAAAGACAGGGAAACTTTCTCACACCCTTTTTCTGTTTTGGAAGGTTCACAAATTAAGTTTCCAGTGTGGTCTTTAAGCCAAAAAAATCAAGAAATATTTCCCGAGCTAGAGCACTTTCTGTCCCACAGAGCATTAGTGTGAAGGGTTGACGGCTTCCCCCTCCACTTGATTTTATTTTCATGATAATGAGAGGGTGTAACAACTGGTCACACCCATTCAGACCAACAATGAAGAATGGATTCTCAGCATGTAACAGGAAAAGGGGGAGAAGAGTAGCAAAATAAGATGATTGTGCATACAAGTTAGGGGCACTTTCATTAAGGTGACCACCCTTCCGTAAATTTCACGGACTGTCCGTTATTTTGCTGTCTTGTCCATTGTCCGTCATCATTCCTTTTACGGGCGCCTTTTGTCCGTAATTTTGGGACTGCAGCAGGCTGTGCTGTTTCCAAATATAGCAGTCACTCTTTTGTTGTTTTTGAGTATACTCTCTAGGGGGAACAAGAGTGACTATCCCTCTCTCTCTTGTTGATTTATATATGTGCTGTTTCCCTGCCACAATCGCAGCCAGCTCGCACTTCTCTTTCGAAATCTAGAGGCTGCAGCAGCCCCTCCCGGACCTGGCACGGACTTTGGACAGGCCCATTGTCATTCTGACTGTGGTTGATTATCACATTTAGAATGACAATAAGTCAAAGGTGTATTGAAGCACCCGCTAAGTGGGGGTGTGACGGGGTCAGAAAAAAGAGTTTCATGGCCCTACCTAACTTTGATCCTTGGCTCGCAGGTCAGCACAAGACAGAACCTAATAAAACAAGAATAATCACTGTGATGCCGCTGTGGGGAGGGGCCCAAAGGATGCCGAAGTAGGCAAAAGCGGCGACAGAAAGATAAACTATTAAAATGGCAAATCAAAAAGAAGTATGACACAAATGGAGTGAGAAAACAAAGGAACAATAGAATGCAAATAATGAAAGAAAGCTGGAAAGATATAAGAAAGATTTAACAATAAAGGAGGGACAAGAGGATGATCTAATGAAAAAAAGGAACAAAAAAATGAATGGGAATTTGGAATATGGAAATATGAAAAAAAAATGAAATATGAATTTAAAGAATAGGGAGAAAAGAATGATATATAAATAGATTATGATCATATGAAATACCACAAAAAGACCTGCACAGTTGCTCAGTTGTTCAAAGCTGCACGCATACTGAAAAACCATGAAGTGTATGATTGTCTCAACCTAATATAAACGTTTTTTGACCTGTACTTATGTTGGCTGTCAATTTACTTACTCATACACTATTGCGCGACCTCCTCTGATTTGTCTCTAAAACGTACCTTTTGTCCTAAATTTCTGTCCTGAATTTTGACCTTCTATCCTGAATTTTTGTCCTGAATTTTGACCCTTTGTCCTGAATTTTCACTCCCACTATCCTGAATTTGCACCCATTCCAGTTGGTCACCCTAACTTTCATCAAGTTTTCTCTGCAATACATGTTAAAGCGGAAGGAGCACACCCTTAATATATTAGAAGTAAATGCTGTTCAATGCCTTTTCAAGCTTATTAGCTTTGTATAAACCTACAATACAGTACAATAACATGGTACATGGGCATGCAACAGGTACACCGCAGCACGGTCAGCAAATAGTTAACTGGTGGTATTTAAACCAGTGCAGCTATCCACACAGTCACAGGAGAGAGCAGGGAAAGTGATGTCACCCACACAGAGATCTCAGGATAGAGCAACGGAGCATGGAAACCCAAACAGGCCTCACAGGAGGGGTAGAGACAACCGCGCAAGAATCTGATGGGATGGTATAAGAAGGTGTGCAGAGACAACTATAATAAGTTCTCATTTTTTGAATACATCGTTCATGTGCTGTATTCAGGCCCTCCTTTGGCCTTTCAGCCCTGCAGAGAATCCTAGGACTCATGTGTCACTCACACACCTCTACTACACCTATATGAAATGGAAACTCACCCTTGGCATGCATTTGCCCCAAACACACATTTCAAACACCTTTGTCCCTTGGACTCCTGCTTCCTAGGGGCCATACATATGCACTTCTGCTACCCAAGAACCAGGAAAACACTTGCCTCGCCCATGCTACACTCATCTGGCATCTTACACACAACACTTCTTTTCTTAGGAGCTGTGAGCATACGCTTTTGGTAACAATGTGCACTGTTGATTGAGGGAGCAGTTTAGCGCCTTCTGAACGGGGAAAAGAGAGAACTCTGTATTCACTCATGGCTTCGGAATGATCTCAAAGAAGGTGCACATAGCACAGACAGTCACAGAAGGAGGATTCTAGCGCCACATGCTGCTTCTCTCTGTGCGTCTTCTGTTCCCTTCTGCCCCCTTCACATTTTCTTCCCTCTTCAGAGCATGCACAGGGGTCCTCACCTGCATGCCAGACTCATGCACTCCAGCAAGTGGGTCACAGCGGGGTCTATGAACGGCCAGGGTACACTAGTCCTGCCTACTGCAGGAAGTGTGTGGGCAAAGCCAGCAATCTCACTACACGACTGATGACCAATGGAGGCTGAAGGGGAAGACAGGCACCAACGGTGACCCTGGTTGATGCAGTTTACTTAGACCAGGTGCCAAAGCGTACAATAGCAGCCTAGCCTTCCTGTCTTGCTTTCATTTTCAAATTGTCAGATGTGCGATAAGAACAGCCGATTTGACTGATGCCTGGGTAGTTTTCAATCTCAGGGCAGGAGTCTCAGTCCATTGCCAGGAGGAATTCTTGATGTTGCTGCTGACCTGAGTGCCTTGAGTGGAAAGGCTGCTCTAGTCATGAGTATATTAAACAGGTTAGCCAGCCAACAAATTAACAGGTGGAGCTGAGCCAAACATGATCCAAGCCTTTAAAATATTTTGCATGTAAATCATGCAATAAGCATCATGTTAGAATATGATATGGTGTCTTTAAAATCCACAAAGTGTACTTCTTTAATATGTGGAAGCGTTTCACCTTATTACATCAGATTTTTGAAAAGTGTTTTTTAAAAGTGAGAGTTTTTAAACATGAATTGAGTAACATTGCTGCCTCCACGCTGATGACAATACTATTAGTGAACTAAGAGATATCTAAAATAACTAAGATATCCTGTATACCTCAAATGTTGTCTAGATATTTATTATAGCTGGAGTTTCTTTATAGGCTATTAAATTAGACATAAGTGAGTTTTATGTAAAGTGTACAACTTCAACTCACATATTTGAAGGTGCTTTCATATGGGATTATAAACAAAAAGGAGGCTTGGATAAAGAAGGTATTTGCATAGGATCACACAATTTGGTCTGTCAATGAAACTTGGATTAATCCCAGATTTTCGTGTTTCACACTGTGAAAATAAGGCACTAAGGGGCATATTATCAAGAAACGGCGTTAAAATTATCGCCGCTTTAGCGGCAGGAAACTGCCGCTAAAGCGGCGATAATGGGCTTGATAATATGCCCTGGAGAATTCCAATAGAAGCCCATGTTCTGGTGTCAACATGGGCTTCTATTGGAATTCTCCAGGGCATTTTATCAAACACATTATCGCCGCTTTAGCGGCAGTTTTCTGCCGCTAAACCGGCGATAATTTTAACGCCGTTCTTGATAATATGCCCCCTAAATGAATGACACTAAAGGTTAATGCTTTTTCCTTAAAGCCTGGAGGGTGATATTAAAGCATGGGTGACAGAAAAGGTCTTTGTTTTATTTTGGGCAGATTTACATATCACAAAACTTACCCAAGGGAATGAAGCACTTCACAATAGATACAGACTATAAGTGTTTTTCTCAGGATCACGAAAATGTTGTGGCATTTACAGGCAAGAGGCTGAGCCATTGCTGGGATTGTAACCAGATATCCTCTGTTACATGGTTGGCAGCTGTGGCCACTAGGCAACATCGTCTCTGTGAAAAAGTGACTTGTTTGCTCGAGGTTCCAAGAGGCCCTCTTCCAGTTCCAGGTATCTGGCTTGTGCGTGTTCCACATACTTCTGTCTCATGGGCCCAGTCTTCTGCCTGCCAATTGCCCAGTACTGCAAGAAATGAGGAGAGAGAGGCAGGACCACTGTGAAGTGGCAACTCAACTCCTCTTTCAGCCCGACCCCTTCTCCTGACGGCCAGTAAACCTTTGCCACCCACTACTGTCTGCATTCCGATCTGCCTGCTCCACCCCGGACTATTTTAATGAATGAGTGCAGTAAACTCCGCCCAGGGCCGTTAAATAAGCACCCGAAAAGGAGTCCAATGTGTGTTTTTAAACTCACACTCACACACACACTCCTGTATGAGCCTCCAGGTCGAGGAAAACCTTGCCCTGCTGGCACATGTGTGGCAGGCCACGTCCAATACCACCCCCCCACCAGGAAAACACAGATTCATTCAGCCCACTTTATCACCGAGCAGCGCGTTGCCATTTAAGACATTTCTTTAAGCTGCCCGGTGCTTCTTTTACTTTTCTTTGCTCTTCCTTCAGGGTGGTAGGTCGAAGCCCATCATGCCCATTGTTGGACCTGGCCCTTTCTGCAGGGTTATCCCCAAACTTTTTGCCTTCCTCCTCCCTTTTCTCCTCCCCTATCTTTGTTGGCTTTGGGACTCTGGACACTTTATCACTGCTAATCAGTGCTAAAGTGCATGTGCTCTCTCCCTTAAACATAGAATGATTGGTCTACACCTGATTGGCATACTTGATTTACTTATAAGTCCCTTGCAATTTGTATACCACATACTCAGGGCCTGTAAATTAAATGCCACTAGTGGGCCTGCAGCACTGTTTGTGCCACCCACAGAAGTAGCATTTGAAACGTGTCTCAGACCTGCCACTGCAGGGCCTGTGTGTGCAGTTTACTGCCACTTGAACTTGGAATTTAAAACTACTTGCCAAGGTTTATACTCCCCTTTAATTACACATAGCTCACACCTAAGATAGGCCCTAGGTAGCCCTATGAGCAGGGTGCTGTGTAGGTAAAAGGTAGGATATGAACCTTTATGTTTTGCATGTCCTGGTAGTGACAGACAGCCTATTTTGTTTTTCACTGCCGCAAGGCCTACTCCTCTCATAGGCTAGCATTTGGAACTCCCTTATATACTTTTGAGTGGTAATTCCTGATCAGAAATGAGTGGCGTTGCCATGTTTAGTATGTTTAGAATGGTAGTCGTAAATCCTACTTACTGGTAAAGTTGGATTTCATATTATTTTTGAAAATTCCACTTTTAGAAAGTGGGCATTTCACTGTGCTTATAACTCTTTGTGCTCTGCAGCCTTTCTCCAATACACGTCTGGGCTGGGTGACAGCTACACTATGTGAATTCTCTCCAGACAGCCACAACACAGGAAGAGCTGGGTGTGACAGGGGATACATCTGCATTCATCTGTATACTGATAGTCTTCCTGGGCAGGGAGAGTGAGAGGAGTTTCACACTTACATTTGAATAGGTTGTGTCCTGCCTAGGCATGGGCAGAGCTTGTGGAGTTTCACTTTGCGGAATTCTGCGCAGCTACCGAAAAACTTTGTGGAATTCCATGGAGTTCTGCAAGGGGGCAGAATCTTGCTCGGCCACCCCTAATCCTCTTCCTTCAATCTGCCTCCAAGCAATCAATGAGCAGGCAGGGCCTGCATTGGCATGCATTCATGTTGTGCACGTGGGATGGTCCTAGCGGCAGAAGTACCACTGGTGGGGGTGGGCAGGTTCATTCAGACCACTTATCTTGATAGGGGGCAACCCTAACCTGGATTCAGTAGTGAGTGCATTTGGCAGGTCCAGAGGAGCAGCCCAGTGAATGGCAGGAAGACGGTCTGTCTCTGCCAGGTCTGCCAAAATGAACCGTGGGGCCACAATGTTATGGGGAGGTGGCAGACTCGAGAACAGTCCACCAACCCGCTGCTTCTCTGTCCCAGGTGACTCAGGTTCCGAATCACTATCCTTGCTACTGGCATAGACTACCAGAGACATATCGAAAAGACTTCAGTGCATGCAAGGCCTGGGATGATACACCTGGGAGTCAGGCCTGCATAGGCCTCAGCGACTTACGCCCCTACCTGTGGTGAAGGTGGTAGGTTTTTGCAGGCTCTGCAAACCCCTGTATCAGTAAAGTACAGACCTCATTCCGTCCCCTAGAGAGCAATGCCAGTGTTTCTTGAGAGTGGGTGCCTTCAAAGATTGCGGTGGTAACTACAATTCCCAGTTATGTCCACAGGGACTTGTCTCTCTGCCCCCGATTCAACAGAGAAAACTAACATGCGCATGTGCAGCAGGACCTTGCATGTCTTTAATCCTGCATTCAGAAAATGAGAGACAACTAAGGCAGAATAAGAGGAGTCAGAGTTTAGTGCGCCAGTTCACTGAACTCAGCAGACTTTTGGAGGAAGTTTGGCCAAACTCAGTGCGGAGTGGCAAAAACTCTGTGAACTCCACCAATGGAGCAAAGTTCACCACCACCCCTAATCCTGCCCTCATAAAAAGGGCTGATTTACCGCCTATTGATCACCTGGAACTAGGGCTGGGCTGAAAGGGATCTTTGTGCACTTCTGAGGGTTCTTTTGAAGTCACTCACTACATCAAAGGCATTTTTGGGGTATAAGTGCTGGGTCTCTGACCCCATATCTTTAGACTCTGTGTGGGACTTGTAACCAGATGCTGCTGGCTCTACATCTGCACATTGCCAGTAGGACTGCTGTACTGCCAGGAGAAACTGCCATTCCCGTTAACTGCTTTGCTGTGTTGGCCTGCTGCCTGCTGATTGCTGGGCTGAAGGAGGGACTGCCACTTCGCAACTTATCTGGATGAGCTGGCCTGCTGCCTGCTACCTGCTTTTGTGCTCCAAGTGTTCTCCAAGGGCTTGTTGGCTTTTCCCTCCTCTTCCAGAGTCTCAGGGCCATCAAAGACTCTGCATCCACATTATTGCGGTGGGACTCTGAGTCTAGCAATTCCAAGTTTCAAAACAAATCAGCACTTGATTCTCCCTCAGCGCTCTGTGTTGCCAGAGTGCCACCGTTGTGATGTGGAACTTGTGCCTGGGAGCGGCGCCTCAAGCTGGGGGAGAGTGAGTCGCTGTCTAGTAAGACTTGATCTCTCATTGCCTGGGCAACACCAGAGAGTCCCGCAACATCAGCGCTACCCCTTTCCAATGAGGCATTACGAGGGAGCCGATTGCCCTGCCACCACTCAGTCCCTGGAAAAGGCACACCCGTACTATGCAGCAGCATCAGTTGAGCGCCACCGCCATTGGGTCCTACCCTCCATCGGATCACTGCCGCTATGCTCAGCATCTGCGGCGTGAGGAGAGGAGTCAAGTACCTGCCTGCTGTCCTAAGTCTGGGCCGGCGCCGACGGAGAGACATCACTTGCCGAGTTGGCAAGTTTCACAATGCTGGGCCCCACCTATCCCTCGGAAGGGGTTGCACTGCCGTAGCCTTGTCCTATCCCTGACTCAGTGCGCATGGACAAGGTAGACCAGTGTGGGCTCAGAGAAGTACAGAGGCTTCCCCACTCTCGTGCCTGAGGGGCACACTTTTTATCGTTATCAATCAGCTGCAATAACGAGCCCAGGTTTGAGGCCAAATGCTATGCAACGCAGATGGAGGTCACAAGGCGCGAGTGCTCTAGCCATTACCCCCTTCCTTAAAAACACTGTCTTAAGCCCTCTAAATTACGAGGAAATACCTCCCCACTCATCTCTATTGTGATTTGTGCCATTTTCTTGTGACCCATTGACCAAAAGTGCTGCTTAGCACAGTGTTTTACCTTAGTTCCCGTAAACATGCATATCTCATGCATTTCTTATGTAGTTCATGTCTTTTTGGTCTTCTTATGAGATGCATAATGTAGAAATCAATTTTTTTATAAATCTGTGTGAAGTCTCTTTTGTGGTGTATTCATTGTGTTACACTATGAGTGTGTTGCACAAATGCTTTACACATTGAGCCTATAAAAAAGCGTGCCTGCTCTGCACCAAGCAAACAGAGGGTGAGCACAGGTTATCTATGGTGTGTATCTGACTTACCCTGACTAGAGTGGTGGGTTCTGCCTGGCTGGGGGGCATACCTTAGCCAACCAGAAACCTCATATCTAACACCTGTTAACACCAGCAGTTCCTGGTGTTAATCCTTAGATGGAACACAAAACAATCAAGCTGCAGGAAACCTTATGCATAGCAGATTTCAGATACTACCAGGGGCAGATGTGAAGGTTTCATTCTCCCTCCTCCCATCCAGTAGGAGTGAAATTACTAAGCCTGGGCAAAGCACTACGCTACGCTCGCGTAGTTTGCGAAGTTTGCGCTACTTCGCACTACGCGAATTGCACGTAGCACAGTGCAAACACGCGTAGCGTAGCGTAGTGCAGCAGTCATTTTGCTTGCTCGCGGTCCTCAACGCCAAGTTGGCGACCGCGAGCAAGCAAAATGACATCCCGGCGAGACTTTTCCTCGCTCGCGATCAGCAACATCAAGTTGCCGATCGAGAGCGTGGAAAATAAACCTCCCGGCGAGATTCTCAACGCTGGGAGGTCAGGTTTCTCATTGCGAGTGGATGCGCATGCTCGCGACCGCTCGCGATGAGAAACTACCAGTCCGCGTTGAGAAGCTGCCGCTCGAGTAAAAATCTACTCGAGCGGCAGTAAAGACAGCTCGCACTGTGCAAGATGCCGTTTTCAATGATTGCACAGTGCGGACAAGCATCCGGCACTGTGCAATCAGTGCGAACAGCATTTTGCACAGTGCACTACGCAGTTCGCGTAGCTACGCGTAGCTCACGTAGTGCGAGGTGCACTTCACGTAGCTCGCGTAGCGCTACTTCACGAACTACGCCCAGGGTTAGAAATTACATACTTTGGGCCGCATTTCAATGTCAGTCGAAGTTGCCTCCAACCGACATCGCTGCGGAATTGGAACCGACCTACCTCCGGTCGGCGGTCCCGACCGCATTATTCCGATGCGACTGCACATGGTGCAGTCGCAGACTCCCATTTCTCTATGGGAGCTTGTGCGGTGGCCGGAAACTGGCCACAGCCCAAGCTCCCATATAGAAATGGGAGTTAATGTAAATCCCTGCACCCTGTGGTAGGCACCGTGAGGTGCAGGTACTTACAGGGGGGCACAGGTGCCCACCTTGTCCACAACCGTAGGCTGCGGAAGAAAGGGGCAAAGTCGCTTTCCGACAGCCTTTCCATGTCAGAAAGTCCGGCATGGAAAGGCTGTTTGAAACCAACATCGTAACCCCGATGGCAGAAACGCCATCCTTAAGGGATTGCGTTGTGGTTCTGACTGGCCGACGGGCTCTTTGAACCCGTTGTAAGCCAGTCGGTCTGACCGGCTAGTTTGCACTCCAAGCGCCTTCATTGTAATACGGCGGTTCCAACTGTAAACCTTAGAAGTCGGTCGGAAAGCCTCCGACCTGTGGTCGGAGGCTTTCCAATCGACATCATAACAGGACCCTATATGTTAATCTCAGGCAAAATTACTGGTGTGCCAGGAAATGGACAAATAGTCATATAGCCAGACTTTGATTTAATTCCTTAGGGCAAGATTTGTTTGGAAAACCAATTGTTAAAAGTCACATTTGAACGCCTGACCTCAATATATACACACACACATGCCTCATATGACACCAAATCCAGTGAAGGCAGAAATATATGTGCAAACAGTTTACATTTTGATGACATCCTTTTTGTTTGTGTTGTATGCGGGCAGATTGGAGATGCTGCTGTCGTAGCATAGTCAAAAAGGCTTGAGAGAACATAGTCTTCCTTATTTACACTTATCGATTGCAAACTTCTTTAATTTATATTTTTTGGTGGCAGGCTGTCCACTTGAATCAATGAGTTGTTCTGCCACGGTGCAGTCTTAGACCCGGAACCATTTACTATTCTCAGGGGCACCAGTGAAGAAATAGGTAGCTCAGCTGAAAGCATTTCTCTGTGCCATTGTAACAAGTCTAATGTGGTTAGTGTCAGGAAACGTCCATCATCTGCGAAACAGACAATCGCCAATTTATGTCATGTTCTTGAGCGTACGGTGCAGTAGTCAGTAAATCAAAAAGGTCACTGCAAAGGCCAGGTGAAAAAGATTATTTGAAAATGTGAGATACACAGCCTGCTCTTGATGGCTATAGTTTAGATGGCATCTGATATAAGGAGCACAATAATACAGTGACTTCCAATCTAACATTGG
The DNA here is from genome assembly GCA_963921515.1 of Calotriton arnoldi. Classification (NCBI taxonomy): domain Eukaryota; kingdom Metazoa; phylum Chordata; class Amphibia; order Caudata; family Salamandridae; genus Calotriton; species Calotriton arnoldi. Next base: position 92,583 of record CAWUFW010016658.1, on the reverse strand, counting down.
CCCCATAACGTTTCTTCTTTCAGTTTTACTTCTTGTCAATACGCGATGTAGATATCCAAGTAAGAATTTGTGATTTATTAATTGTTTTGATGTCTAGGCCAGACCTAAACAGCACGTGTTCCTATTTGCAATTTTCAATCCCATCAATCTGCAAAAGTCGGCCTGTAATTTTAGCATGATCCTTGCTTTAAAGTATAATGGTTCTGGATGTGTTTTACTCTTACAGTCAATTTTACCAGGGTTTTGTCACAGTCTGTGTTTGATGTGTAGAAGCATTTTATGATAAAATGATTCATATTTTCATTCTTTTTCTGAGCAACAATGCATCAGCCCTTTTCAATTTTATTGGTCAATTCTGTTGATTCAGTTATACAAATTTCTACTCATCAGATTTTGACTACCAAATCCACACCTTTTTAATGTAGTGTGTCTCCTGTGGTACAATCGCTGAAAAGATTTTTACCTTCAAAAAGTCTATCACAGATTCCATTTTCCAAGTATTCAAAACCTGATCTTGTTCCTTTGAATTATCATTCCATGAAGACACAGTACACTGTTTAAAGAAATCTAAATATGCGTTGGAGTAGTAAATTGTTTGTGACTTAGGAACTTGGGGGCAGATTTACAAGCCCCTTGCGCCACTTTTGCGTCACTTTTCCCATGTTAAAAATGACGCAAAAGTGGCGCAAGGGCCTTGTAAATAAGGCCCTTGGTACATTAACTTGGAGCATAAGAATACATGCAATGGTACTGACAGGACTGCCTCTCACCTCCTTGTGCTATGCCTGAATGTGCTTGCAGGGTCACAATGTAGGAGTAGCAGCATTACCCTGCCCCCTTTAACATGGGCAGATACGAAACGGTTTAAATGACTTAGGCAGGGGACGATTATAATTAGGGGTGGGCGGAACTTGTGGAGTTTCACTCCATGGAATTCTGCGGAGCTACCTAAAAACTCTGTGAGATTCTGCAGAGTTCTGCGAGTGGCGGAGTTTCGGTACGTCCCGCTGCTCGCAATGATTTTTAGCCCCAGGAGCTTGTCCTGAGCTGTAAAATCGGTGCAAACAGCGCCACACAGTGCGCCAGAGGGCTCTGCTTCTTTTTGCCTCTCAAATAGATTTTCTAATCAAGCGGCAGCTTTCTCAACGCAAGCGGCATCTTTCTTAATACGAGTGGTAGCGACCTGCTGCGACCCCCCGCTTTGAGAAATATTACACAGTGGTTGGTGGAGTTTTTCCGGGACTCTGTGCTCTAAGCAGAGCACAGAGTAGGTAAGAATCTGCAAACTCTGCCACAGGAGAGGAGTTTACCGCCGACCCCTAATTATAACCGGAAAATTGCAATAAAAGTATTATCAAATTCCATTTGTTAAGGTTTGATAGTATAGGTGCAGAAAAGTTGTTGAAGGTGGTCTTGGCTTACATAAGTCTTTCTAAACAGCCTTTCGGCTTCTATACCAGGTGTGTTTACAGAAGCAGGTGATGTGCCAGTAGCCTCGGGTTGCAAACGTTTTTATGTAATTGTAAAGGTGATAAGAACAATATTTTCTAGATCACTATATACCAATAACCCGTAAATGGTAAACTAAGATAAGGATTTTTTGCATTTTTCCAAATCAAATCTCTAATACACCTTTATACAGACTTTCCCCTTCATTCTAAAGGCTGCTCTGTTCTGAAACAGATTATAAATTACTTGTTTCCGAATGATGCAATGCATATGTATGGATACAATCCAGGATCGCTTGGGAAATCTTTTTTTCTAAATTTTGCTATTTCTGATTTTAACATCAACATTTTATGTTGAGTTAGTGGTTATGTAAATTAGCATTTATTTCTGAAACCAAAATAAACATCTCTGGGCAAGAGTTTTACATGTCTACCTGAAAAAATATATTGCAGAACAACTCATATGATTCATATACATTAAATACTGTCATAATTTGATGTTGAGCAGCTCTTTTGACGATCAGACTAAATAGGTACAGAGCATTAACAACATATGCCTCACAGGTACTGTACCTGAACACACTTCAATTAATCACATTTGACATGGGTGGACCACATATATCATGATATTTTTTTTCTCAAATCTAGTATTTGGTATACAGTAATGTAGATTTTTTTTTAGTTTCTCTGGAACCTTTGCCAGATTGCAATCAACCAACGAGGAAAACATGACACATACAATCTGAATTCTAAAAAGACATACAGTAGGGACGTTTCCAGGAAAGGTAAGATACACGAATGTGCCGAGAATAATGTGGTAGTTAGTTGGAACTATTCATAAACGAGTTGCTTCATTTGTTTAGGTCGACTAGAAAATGTTTACATTGTAACACAAAAATTACTATCTGGAATCACTCTCCAGATGATGACACGATTTAATATGTCACTTGCACATTTGTAACAACGGAAATATAACACATTTGGTCTTGTTCCACGTGTTTTCGATGATACGGAAAGTGGTCTCAATATGGGTAGGAAAATCTGAGTCATTTATATTATCAGATGCAATAACACACAACGCAAAAATCTCAGACTTGTGTTGGTTATCTATCCTGCTCTAACAGCTTACATCTCCTGAAAGAGTTTGAAACATACGTGGTCAATATTAACAAATAATCGACAAGTATGCACATCGCTGCAAACTCCTATTTGGTTCTCTGCGCCCATAATTAATTGGTGGAAATGGCTACAAGGGATAAAAAAAATATAAATCCACAGACCTCGAAGTTGGACCGCCATTGCAACAATGAAGCCAACGAGTGTTGCAGTAAAACTGCAACACTCATTTCTGACTGCACACCACTTTACTTGAACCCTTAATCTCCAGGTTCTGCCACTGTACAGCAGGTCAGCAGCTAAAAAGTAATTCTCCAACAGTGAGGGGAGGAGGTGTAAATGTGGGCAGGCACACTGCACGAAGAAGTGTGTCTTTTAAGATGGTATTGCTCCATATGATGCAGCATTGTACGTGATAATGTCACAATACACCATGGCTCTTTCAATTGCAGAGTCTCACTTTAGGAAAAAGTGACCCATTCTTTGGTCATTTCAGTGATAAAAACCTTCTAGTACTTTTACAAAAGCCGTGAGTACAAATGTACTACTGTACATACTCACTGTGCTACCCACAAACTTATAGTCAGAGCTTCCGCCTCTCCTATGTCTTCCTGTGCCGAGAGCTGCGGCAAGAAAGCAGAGATCTCTGTGCGCCATTCCCACAGCCAGGACTGAGGCAGATTTACAAGCCCCTTGCGCCACTTTTGCGTCACTTTTCCCATGTTAAAAGTGACGCAAAAGTGGCGCAAGGGGCTTGTAAATCTGCCCCTATGTGCCTATGTTTGGGGGTAGGGGGTCTCCTGTAATAACACGCCACAAGAGAGGGGCTCTGGATGTGGAGTTTTCCCTGATAATTGTAAGCACAAATAGTTCAATACAATGACGTATTAAGGTACACAATAGACACAAGAAAAGGGTTCTGGGGGTGCAGTTTTCCCGGATACATTTAAGCAAAAATAGTATAATACAATGGGGAATTAAAGCACACAATACATTATTAGTAATTTTCTACTCAAAGGAATAAATAGTGTCTTTATGCACAAACTAAGGCAGCCCCTTCTTAGTTGTTAGCAGGTTGCCGAATCCGGGCCTTAATACCACAGCTACCCCATCAGCAAATCAGTTTAATTTTTTTTTTCTTTTTAAAGGAAATGTTGGCGTTTGTATGTTGCGCTTTCGGGCCTGTTGGGTTACGAATGGTAGGCCCAGCCACACGAGTGGGCTAACGTTTTTATTAGGAGAAACGTGGGAATGGTGGGTGATAGGAATTTTGTTGATCCACACAGATCTTGAAATTCCATGAATAGATTTCCCACACAGAAATGTTTGGAAAATGTGTGATGTTAGGCAAAGTTTGAGGTTTGCGGGGCATTATGAGTAAGAAACGGTCCTAGGATCCATGCAAAGCACACCACACTAGACTCCCTTGGGTGGCTAGTTTAAAAAAATCTCTAGGTTTTGTCAATCCACACAGATCCTGGAACTTTCAATCACAGAAATGCATGGGTTTTCCTTGTTGGCGACGGACCCTGTGCCTGAACAGTGCAGCCATTCAATATGGCAACGGAGAGGAAATTGGGATTTACCCCTACTCTAGGCCCCCCACTGTAGGCTCACATGTAGAAATGACACCCAAAAGAATCAAAACTTCCCTTGCTTGTCATGGGGATGCTTTAGTCCATAGGAGTCGATAATACCAATGGGGTAACCCAGTCATGTGCAGAACCTGGGGACAGGTACGTTATACGAGCAGTGGTTCTGTTATCTTAAAACCGAGGATGGTGATCCGCTGCCGCCGAAAATGCACATCCAACTTAAAAGGAAACATACTTGAGGCTTGCCGCTTTAACAATGTCACTTCCAACCGTTTACGCACCAGTACTCCCCGCTGTTTAACAATGTCACTTCCACACGTTTACGCACCAGTACTCCTCGCTGAATTGTGAGGCCACCACTCACCAGAGAAGCTTGGGGCACACAGACGCGCAAGCTTCGATGAATCACCACAGTAACGCTGAGGGAAAACGTCCAACACTCTCCGGCTTCAGCCTCTCCGCTGATGAAAATCAAAATATAGTCAGACCATAACCAAGATGGCAGCACGCTGACAGCACGTATGCCAAGAGCGTACCGGGTGGCTCCAGGCATGCATCTGCTGCACAGTGCGAAGTCTCTTCACCACTCCACGATCTCCTGAAGCCACGGCTTGCGCTGGACAGAACGCACGAGCAGAAACAGTTGGAGGCAGGTGAGTGATCAAACTTTAAAAAACAAAACACAGAGCGGTCGATCGTTTCCTCAGAAGTAGAAAGCGGTTTCCTCAGCAACACCAACACCCCCCGTTGCGACTTACTGTATCATTGATTGGAGTCCTACCTTTTGCGAGGGCAAAGTAAGAAATGTTTTAAGTTCGTTTCGTGGCAGAACCATTAGTCCATAGGAGGGCTGAAAGACTCTTGTATTACATTGTTTTGGGATGGGGGCACAGCCTGGGTGGGCTGCCCACATCCTTTTTTTTTGCAGAATTTCTCCTAGGTGCTAGAGGACTTTCTGCACCCCAGAAGGGTGGAGCACATTTGGAACCAACCCTCTATCTAACCCTGGGGGTGAAAGACCATATTGCCCCTTCTGGGGTTGGGGCATGGGTAGATTGCCCCGACCTTGTTTTTGCGCAAATGTAGAACTCCTGATGACTAGTTGGCTTATGATCCATACAAGGAGGCAAACTGGAGTCAAACTCCCCAAATCGGGTCAAACTGCCTTCCTCCCCCCTGTGGGGCAGAAAGTCTGTATTACCACCTTTTAGGTTGGGGGCATAGCCATATGCCAGGGTAGGCCACTCCCACACCTTTGATGTTTTGTTTTTAGGATTTACCTCATGTCTAGTGGGCTTTTTGGGAGGGGATCGAGCAAAACTCCCAGTTACACACCTGAGAAGCAGAAGAATGTGTTGCCACTTTTGGGGTTGCGGTATGGTCAAATGCCAGGGTTGTATGCTCAGACTCTATTTTATCACAGTGCAAAATCTCTGGTGTCTAGTGGGCTTTCTACTCCCCTGGGGTAAAATTATGGGCAAAACCCCAACTAGGGCAAATCTCCCATCTCCCCCAAGGGGCAGAAAAACTCTATTGCCCCTTTTGGGGTGGGGTATGGCCCAACGCCATGGCAGGTCACCCTTTCTTTTTGGTGCCATTTAAAATCCCTTGTGTCTGTTGGGCTCTCTGCCCTCCCCCTCTAAAGTGGTAGATTGGGAGCCAAACCCCCAATCTGCCTGCGGGGGGCAGAAAGGCTATATTACCACTTCAGGGGTAGGTGTATTGTCCAATGCCAGGTGGGCCACCCCCACCTCTTTTTTGGTGGACACTGCAAAATCCTTGGGGTCTAGTGGACTGTTACACCCCAGATCTGCCTCCTATGGTCAGAAAGACTATATTGCCCTCTTTGGGGTGGTGGAATGGTCATATGCCAGGGTGGGCCAGCCCAACCCTCTCTGTTTTTAAAAACAATAAAGAAATTCCTGGTGCCTTGTGAGTTTTCTACTCTAGAGAGGCAAGATTGGGGCACATTTCTCAATCTACCTCCCGGTACAGAAATACTATTTCCCTTTTTTGTAGTGGGGCATGGCCCTATGCCAGGTTGGGCACTCCTTGCCCATTTTTTAGATTTTATTCAAATTCCCCAGTGGCTAGTGGGGTTTCAGTCCCTCCCCCAGGAGGGCAGATTGAGGGAAAACACCCAATCAGCCACCTGGGGGAAAAAAAGATTGTTTGTTCTCATGAAGGCAAGCAAACACATAGTGCCCAGGGGTCAGCTCCCCACCTGCCAAAAATAATACCAGGTGTCTAGTGAAAGCGCCAATAGATAACACTTCACTGTGATAACCTTGTGTTTTGCAGGCCAGATGAGTCATCGCTTGAAAGCAGAGCTTCTCAACTTTCCAGCACTACCTCCCATTTATCACAGTTTCCTGCAAGGCTAAGAACTGAGCCATTTTCAAATCCCTCCATGGTAGCAGGGAAACCAGGAAGTAATTCCCTAAGTGCTGATTCAGCACCTGATGTCATCACATCATTGACACTATCACATCAGTTGCAGGACCATTACATACCTCTGGGCCAGAGCAGGAGAGTCTCTGGCTCTGACCCATGGTGTGGGAAGCGAGAGGGGGCACCAGAGTAGCAAACCACAGCTGCTACACCAGTGCCAGATGCCTTGGCATGACCTCCCCATCAATGGCATAAGCCGTAAAATAGAGCATTTTGTAGATTATTTGCTTGTACGTGACCATATGAACAGTGACATGAGTCAAACGCTCTCAAACCTGAGCAACAATGAGAGGACCTGTGGTCAATTTGTGACATAGGATTCAGCGGTAGGTGTACATGTGCTTAAATCAGCACTTAGACTTCTGACACTATCTAGTCTGCATGTACTAGTTCTGACTCTAGCATTGGCATAGAGGTCTCCCAATCTAGATTTATTCTTCAGGGAATGGATGGATATTATACTTTAAAGCAAAACCCTCAGCAATAAGAGGGCAGAAACTAGAGGGATCAGGACATCAGGAATCACACCCTCCACCGTGTCAATGGGTTTGGTACAGTATTTGTATGTCCTGTGTGCTTGTTTAAGGTGAAATGAATATATCACAAAAAAAGTTAGGTAAGCCCTCAGACACCTCCCTAGGTGTCATGCTGCATCTTCAGGTTTCCTCATTTGAAAATAATGGTTCTAATGTTGAATGGGCTTCCTCAAATCAAGACAGCACTTTGGAGCTCTTCCTTGGATAGGAGAGAGAGTGGGGATCTCAAAAATGTGAATTAAAATTCCCCTCCGGGTATCTCTGAAAAATATGTTGTCACTTCAATACTGTTGAAATGATAAAAAATTAGGGGTGGGCGATATATTCCACTCCACCGGAGGAATTGGCAGAATTTTAGCCACTCCGCGTGGTCGGTAAGTTGGTGAGCACAAGAGAGATTTGACATCCCCTAGCACAATTTTCGGTCGCTAGGAGTGAACCCAGCAAGATTTCTCCAACACGGTTCATCGCGGCGGTCGCAACCGTTGGCAGTCAGAAAGCTGCCGCTCCAGTAGAAACTCTACTCAAGTAGCAGCAAAATCAACTCGAGAAGCTGTGCCCTCTGGTGCTCCAGGTGGTGCTGTTCAAGCAAATTTTTCCATGCAGAATGAGCTCCAGGCGCTAAGTCCCAGCGGGAGCAGTGCGACATGCCTATTTCTGCACGTTCACAGAACTCCACGGAATTCCAGTGAGTTTTTTTGTAACTTTGCGGAATTCTGTGGAGCAAAACTCCACACAGGCCTATTAAAATGTCCTATGGGGTGCTCAAAGAGCTTTACTACCTGTGCACCACAACAGTTATCATGTTTCAGCCAAATGGCCACAAAATGGGGTCCACTGCATTAATTAGGGCCTGAATCCCTACCATGGACAGATACTGTCTATACATTCATTCATACACCATTCAGCACAGTCACAAAGTATACTTGCTGGTAATAATTAGTAACTGCTTGCTTTGATGTGGAACCTGTAATCAACATAGAAATAAAAAGGACAAACACACAGGACAAAAGTAAAGAACTTAAATAACAAGGGCAATCAAAATAACAAAATTTTGGAAGGACATAAAAAAATTCAGCCACAAAACTGTCTTTCCCTATACTACTGAAGAGTGCTACCCAAAGACAGTCAACCAAACACAATCATGTAGACAAACAACAACTAGAAATAGGGCAAGACCACACAACTGGTCATTTAGCTCTGCTGATCAAAGCAGCAGCAGTGACAAGAGAGAAAGAAATGGGCATCATTCCTACAACCGGCTCATGGCACAGCAACCAGCATTCCTCTATTGATTTTGGCTCAACACATTCTCCTGAGGTTTCCATACTAGCTAGGGAGACCTACTTTTTAGGCTGGGTTTAAGGACGAGAAAGGGGAAGAAAAAACAGAAAGACACTCCAAGTGTTAAGGGGATAGACAAGCAGCCACAAATGATTAGAGCAAGCAAGATGACAGACACAGAACATAGGTACTAGCAAAAGGATTCGGTTTTGTCCCTACACCTAAACTTGACTTGTTTAACCTCAGGTGCCAATTTGTGTTGCAAGATTAGGCTTAAAGCCTTTTTTAGAAACAAAGATTCAATTGATATTGTTGAAGTCACCTCTGGGCTTCGCAACAAGTCAACTTTCCAGTCACTTTTGCAATCCATACCCACTGAAATTCTGACTTTTGAACAAGCTATCATCACTGAGTTAGAGAACACAAACTTCAAGAAAAAAATAGACATTCCACAATCTCGCAACAGCAGAACAGACTGCATTAAAAACTCTACAGAACAACAAAGATTTGGTTACCAAACAAATCGATATGGGTGGGGCTATTGTAGTGATGGATTGGAACATGCATAACACTGAATGTATCAGATTACTCTCTGACACCGATAGCTACATGAGCATTACCACTGACCCAAGACTTAAGGCCAGCATTAACATTGTGGCAGAGGAAGCACTAGCACATGACTGGAACACTAACCACGAGGCCGATTTTCTGATTGACCAGAATCCTCGAATACCTAGATTCTATATTCCAAAATTCACAAATCTAGCTTCCCATCCCCGAGTTGCCCTGTTGTGTCAGGCATTGGGTCTACATTAGAAACCTTGTCACAATTTTGTGATTGGTTTCTTATAGTTTGGGTCTGTAAAATGCCATCCTACTTTAGGGACAAGAAAGACATTCTATGTCTACTGCGTATTCTTACCATCGACTCGGAGAATGAACTTCTATTACTATGGACACTGAGTCATGCTATAACAGTGTTCCTCGGAAACAAACTATTGAGGTTGTCAATGCAATACTACAGAGTACAGAATGGAAATTTATTACAGCTAGAGGTTTTGTGATAGAATGCGCACAATTGGTGCTCAGAATTATTTTTTAATATAACAACAAACTTTACCATCAGATACAAGGTACTTCAACGGGCAGTACCTTTGTCACGAGCATTGCTTGTATTTATGTTGATCAGTTCAAAATAGACTTTATTTACACTGATGGTCATCCATTCAAGGAGCACATAAAACTGTGGCGGTGATATATTGATGATGTGTCTGTGGTCTGGCATGACAGTCTCGCTATAGCTGAGGAATTCCTGACATGGGTTAATGGGAGGGATCCCTTCCTTACATTTCCCCATACCATTAGTGAAAAGGAAGTCTCGTTCTTGGACCTCCTTATTACCAGTAAGGATGATGCTTTTGAAACTAAGGCTTACAAAAAAACAACTGACAGATATAGCCTTCTACTATTTGAGAGTCATCATCCACAAGATATCGACAAACAGGCCTATGCTCTTGCTACAAAAATTGCGCATAGAAACTTTCCCCACAGGATCATCAGACAAGCAAGAAAGTGAGTGTGAAATAACAATAGAGACGCTTTACCAGAAACCTGTCCAACCGAGTGGTTAGCCTGTGTTACTACATTCTCCGCAGCATCTAAACAAGTGAAGAGAATCATGACTAAGAATTGGAAAATCTTTAAATTTGGAGGCACAAATTGGGAACAACTGTTAATTTCTTTTAAACACAGTAACAACCTTCACAACATTTTTGTCCACATGAAACAAGAGGGCAATATGGAAATGACTAATACTCTCTGCGGTTTGCCTGTTATTGGACACTATCTGAATAGGCATTGCTCTGAATGTAAATTCACCAACCCAACTAAGGAAGTGGGCATTGGCACAGGGTGACCATGGCTAAAAAAATCCTTCACCAACTGCAACAGTGTAAAAGTGATTTACCTTATTACATGCCTGTGCAGTCTCTTCTATGGATGGATGACCACACGTAAAACATGGATCCACATCAATGAACACAAAAGTACTATGAGATGTGGGAGGAGCTCTACTAGAATGACCAAACACTACATTGAGAAACACCAGACAGAAGACAATATCAAATGGGCCATTCTAGAAAGAATGAGCAATAGCCAATGCAATATCATCAATGTGTTAATAACAAAAGAGCAGAGATGGGTATAGCATTTAAAGTCATGTGTCAGAGCGTAATGATGACTTAACATGGCTACGTATTTGCTAGAAAATACTCGCCCTTATCACTAACTTACATTTACATTTGTCCAGTCTCGCATTTGTGAAACACACATATTCATGCCATCATTATATTTCACATTACAGGTATCAGCAGGTTACATGTGTTCCTACCTAATTGACCATATTTTTAGGCATTGGCAACTTTCAATCTTTTTCACACTTCAAAACAGATAGGAATCACCAGCTTACACTTTTCCGCCCTGCAGGTCTCAGTGACTAACATACTATACTTCCTAGCATTCACAATCATGTGAAGCGTGACTCCGATGGACTCACACTGTTCAAATCCTCCCTGAGACGCTATCACCAAATGAAATGAAAATGAAAAGAAATATTCAACATCATTAAGGATTTCACCTCACCAGCAGCCAGCTCCAACTTGATCATTCTCTCTCAGGGCCTCTGCAACAATCTCTCTTAATTCATAAGCAGTAAAATTACTGCCATTTACAGCAACTTCAACCTGTAACTGGAACAGACAGACCTTGCCAAATGCCTCCCAATTTTATTCAAAGAACCAATGCTAACTACATGTTCCATCATCACCCCAGAAGAAACTGCTGTCACCATAAAGTCCATCCACTCATGGGACCCATCAGACCCCTGCCCCCACCACACCTACTCTAGAGGACTGCAAACCATGAACACCATTCTTACACCCATTTTGAACACTTCCACCTCTTCTGCGACCTTTCCAGATGCTTGCAAACACACAACTGCCCTATAATTACTGAAGACACCCTGTGTGGACTATTCAATGCTCGCCAACTAAAGACCGATCTCGCAGCTACAATTCCCGGCAAAGGTCTTAGTGAAAATTATCAAGAGACACCTCACAGAATACCTCAACGACCGCCAACTCCTCATCACGACTCAGTCTGGTTTCAGACCCAGATGCAGCCCAGAAATTGCCCTCATTGCCTCCACAGATGACATCCGCATGACTCTGAATGGAGGAGACACAGCAGCCCTCATCCTCCTGGACGTCTTTGCATCATATGACACATTCTCCCACCCCATCCTCATCCAAAGCCCACACGAAATTGGAATCAAAGGACACGCACTCTGATGGATCTGCTCCTTCTAGTCTGGAAGGACCCAGCCAGTCAGTCTGGCACCGTACACACAGGACGCCTGCAACCTCATCTGCAGAGTTTCCCAAAGATCCTCCCTCAGCCCAACACTCTTCAACACAACATGATCCCCCTATCCAGCATCATCCACTCTCACAACATCAATGCCCTCTCCCATGCCAACAACATGGAACTCATTGTCTCCCTCACTGACAAGATGCCCAGTACCTGGATCAAGTTCAATGCCTGCGCGACTGAAATCGCCAACTGAATGAAGACCAACTGTCTGAAGCTGAACACTGACAAGACCGAAATCATGTTCTTTTGGAAGAGCACTCCACTGTGTGATGCTACCTGGTGGCCAACAGAGCTAGATCTCACACCCATCCCCATCACTCAGGATCTTCACCAACAGGAACCTCAACATGCCCACCCAAGTCAATGCCATCACCATGTCATGCTTCCATGCCCTGAAGATGCTGAGGAAGATATTCAAATGGCTCCTAATCTGCACCTAGAAAACCATCACAAATGCCCTTGTCACAAGCAAGCTGGACCACGGGAACATCCTCTATGGCAGGATCAACAAACAAAACTCACCAGAAGACTGCAAGTCATTCAGCAACCAGAAGCTAACCTCCCACATCACCCTCACATCACACCCCACCTGAAGGAGCTCCAACGGGCTCCCCATAGAGAAATTAGCAAAATTAAAACTCCTCACCCACATTTTCAAGGCACTGCATAAATAACACTGGCCCAGCATACCTCAACAATTGCATCTGCTTTCACAAAACTTCCAGACACCTCCGCTCATCCGAACTCCTACTTGCTCACATCCAGAAAACCAGAATGGGATGTTGAGCCTTCTCTTATATCACTGCTAAAACATGGAATGAACTGCAGCCACATGTGAGAGGCTCCTACTCATTTCTTAAATTCCACAAGAAACAAAGTCCTGGCTTTGGGAGTAGTCCCATTAAGCTCTTGGTTCAGCTAGACTCACAGCTGCTTAGCGCAAGGATACCCTTTCATTGATTTTGCGCTCTACAAATCTGCACAACATAATATACAGATGGGCTCATAAGACTTCTGAGTACATGTGTTATTTGGCATGCTGCAAACTGGTTGCCTTAGTTACCTCACGAATTACGGGGACAGAAAGACTTCCTTTCCCAACATTCCAGCTGTGATTGTATCTTTATACATAAGCATGATGTGAGATGCATGATGTGAGATGTTGATAGGCCCACAACAGAAGGTGGGCATTGTAGGAAAGTGTCCCTTTTTTACATGGTTACCCCCACTTTTTGCCTGGTACCTCATGCAATATTGACAAAAGTGCTCTGGGTTCCTGCTTCCCAGGTCCCCAGTGTCAGGTCTCTTTCCCTAAACTGTATAATTGTTCCCCCAATTGGCAATACCTTTAGCACCTCCTGTAAGTCCCTAGTAAATGGTACCTCTGGTATCTAGGGCAGAGAATCTAAAGAGGGCCTCTAAGGGCTGTAGCAAGTATTGTGCTATCCTAAGAGATCCCTCAGCACCAACATGCAAACTGCCATCGCAGGCTGCGTGCTATAGTGCAGAAAAAGTGAAAATAAGACATGGCACACATCCCTGTTTACCATACTTGCAGACACTGCATGCAGTATAGGTAAGCAACCCCTACAGCAGGCCTTACAGCCCTAAGACAGCGTGCCCCATACTACATGGGCATATCTGCATGAGTAAATATGCCCCTGTGATGTCCAAGTAAATTCTTAGACATCACAAGTGAAAAGGGAAACCATTTAAGTACATGTGCTGGACACTGGTAAAAAGGAGTTCCCCAGCTACATGATGTCTTCACTGAAATCTATGGTCTTTGGTGTCAAACACCTTGTATTAATAAACCCACACTGATTCCAGTGGTGGATTTATTAACACATGCATTTATTAACACATGCACCCAAAGGGCCCCTTAGAGGTGCCCCCTGAAAACCTATCAGCCTCTAGTGTGTTAGCTGACTGGTGTAGACCAGCCTGCCACAACAGACAGGTTTCTGAGCCCCTGCAGGTAAGAGCCTACGCTGTCTGAGGGCAGAAACAAGGCCTGCCCTGGCTGGATGTGTTGTCAACTCCTCCAAGCAGGATGGCTAAGTAATCAGCATATCAAAGCAGGAGGCTTCAAAGGCCTCTGCCGCCTTTGATATGTGACCACAGCTTCCCCAGATGGGAAATACCAACCCCCTGTCCTGGGCCCATTTGGCACCAGACAGGTGGGAAATTCGATATGCAGGGAGGCATGGCGCACTACCAGGCTAGTCACATCCCTAGGATGAGCTGCCTGATGTGCCCGCTTTAGGAAAATTCTGCCATCTTAGCAATGGCAGAATTAGGAAACTCTTCTCAAACAGCAACCACAATTCTTCTCAGGGTGAAGTCACAAGCAAACCCTAAATTAACCTGTGCTCAACCCTCGGGTAGTTTGGCACAGAGCAGTCAGGCTTAACTCAGAGGCAATGTGTAAAGTAGTTGTGCAACACTTCAAACAGTAACACCATGAAAATACACCACAAAAGGAGCACACAACAGAGTTAGAAAAAGAGAGTCATTTTTAATAAATAAAACAAGACCAAAATGACAAAAATCAAATCAGTAGATTCAGAGATATTCAATTTCAAACATTTTTGTGAAAATAGCTCCAAAAGGCATAAAGGGTCAACTGTGGATATCTGGTCGCGCTGGACTGGGGCAAAGTCACAAGTTCAGGCCGACCTCAATGGAGCGCTGGCCGGCTACAAGGACCCAGGTAGGCCCACTGACAGAGTACCTTTAATACTGGTTTTATGAGCGTTGCAAGGATCCGTGTCGAAGATGCATTGCACAGCCGAAAAGATGCGTCGGTTCCGAGATGAGGCGAGACTGCAGTGCGAGGTCCTGTTGCGTCATCGAATATCCTGTCAATGAGGACTTACATTTCGAAGTCCGAAATCGAGGCTGCGTCATGCAGTCGGAGCAATGCATTGGTTCTGAAGAGCTGAAAGTCCGGCGTCGCTGTCGAAGCTGCCATTGATGAAGGATGCGACGGCCTGCACCAAGGATGTGTTGCACATCGGTGGTAACAGGCTGCAATATGATGCGGGCCTTTGCAGCATTCCCGATCCGCACAGTAGCAGTAATACATTGTTGTGCCCCGCAGCTGAGTAGATGTGTGAGTTTCACTAGATCCACAGAGGCTGGCAGAGCACCTTAGGCCTGTTTCCAAGCGTCCAGGACTGGGGTGGCACTGCTTTGCAGGACAGACTCACTGATGGCAGAGTCCAGGTGCAGGAGCAAGGTTGTTGGTGCCTTCTGTCCCTGAGGATCAAGACAGGAGGCCAGCCAACTAGCCTATGGAGTCACTCTGGGGTTCTGGGTTCAAGAGAAGAAGGTCCTGTCCTTCTCACCCAGGAAAGAGGGCAGCAGGCCAGCACAACAAGGCATCAGTGTAACAAGGCAATAGTCCAGCAGGGCAGCAGACCAGCAGAGTTGCAATCCTTTAGCAGCACAGCAGTCCTTCTTCCTGGCATAGTATCCACAGGCCCAGAAGTGTAATTAACAGTTGGTGTTTGAGGTCTAGTATTTATACCCAGTTGTGCCTTTGAAGTGGGAAAGAAGCTTCTAGAGGTTTCACTTTGAAGTCCCCTGGTATGCAGCCCTTTGGGTGGAGACAGGACACAGCCTATTCAAGTGTAAGTGGGGCTGTGCCCAGCTCCTTTCCCCCATCCTGCCAGTAATGGCCCACCCAGGCACCCCTAAGCTCCCTATTGTGTGTGTCTGCCTAGAAGGAATACACAAAGCTCAAATGTCAGCTACGCCTACTCATGTGAGCCAAGAACAGGGTACTAAGTGGCTACGGGAGGAAAAGTCCAACTATGTAAAACTGGCATTTTATGAATTGTATTTTAAAATCCAACTTCACTAGGATTTTACATTCCAATTCCAAAGACACCAAATCCTATGGGAAAGGTAGGCCTCGCAGTAGTGAAAAACGAATTTAATAGTTTTTCACTACCAGAATATGAAAAGCTTAAAAGTACATGGCTTGCCTTTTAAATTCACTGCACTATGCCCTCTTGGGCTCCCCAGGGCCTATCCTAGGGGTGACTTATATATAAAAAAGAAAGGTTTGGGCCGTGCAAAAGGTTTTTTTGTCAGGTCGAAACTTCAGTTAAAAACTACACACACAGGCTGCTATGGCAGGCCTGAAATATGTTTAATGGGCTACTTAAGTGGGTGGGTGCTACAATCAGAGCTGCATGCCCAATAGTAGTATTACATTTACACTCTCTGTGTACATGTAGTGCCACTTTACTAGGGACCTACAAGTAAATTAAATATGCCAATTGGGATAAGCCAATGTTACCATCTTTTAAGGAGTGAGCATATAGACTTTAGAGCTGGTTAGCAGTGGTAAAGTGTGTAGAGTCCTAAGGCCGGCAACAATGAGATCTGCAAAAAATGGTGAAGGAAAGCAAAAAATTTGGGGGAAGACCACCTTAAGGTTGACAGGTCTAACATGTGTCCCCCCCAGGCGAAAGTGGGGGGAACTACCCAACCCTATGGGAGTTTTCATCACCAAGCCTGAAGAACCTCGAAAGACCATCAGCATTGACGTGATCTGACCCAGGACGGTGTTCCACGGTAAAGTCCATTCCCTGTAGAGAGATAGACTACCTCAACAGTTTGGGATCCTGGGATAAGGCAGGGGCCTTGAGTACGGGTGCTGTAGACATAGCCTCCTTGTGGGTATCAAAGGTTTTCTGGCAGGCCTATGTCCAGATCACCTTTCTGGGCTGCAGGGAAATCAGCTCTGTTAAGGAGGCAACAAGGGTGCATATATCCCTTAACAAACTTCCTGTAGTACCCAGTGAGGCCCAGAAAGGCCCTCAATGCAGTCTGTGTTTTATCAGTTGCCATGCCAGGATAGTTGCAATCTTTACTGGAGGGCTGCACCTTGCCACGGTCCACTATGTGGCCCAGATGCACCATGGATCCCTGCCCTATCTGGCACTTACTAGCATTGATAGTCAGTCCTGCCTGCTGCAGGATCTGAAGCACTTCCTGGAGGTGGTACAGATGTTCCTCCAAGCTGGAGCTGTAGACAGCTATATCGTCCAGGTAGGTGGCACTGAAAGCCTTCTTCCCAGCCAGGGCCCTGTTGACCAACCTCTGAAAGGTATCACCTTAACCTGGAAGTGGCCCTATGGGGGGTGAGAATGCAGACTTCTCTTTTGCCCCCTTAACCAGAGCAATCTGTCAATACCCTGATGTGAGATCAAAAGTACTGACAAACTTGGCCACACCCAGCCTGTCTATGACTCCTCAGCTCGGGTGATTGGGTGAGTGTCAGTCTTCATGATGGAATTGAGACACTTGTAGTCCACACAGAACCTAAGCTATGGAGTTTCGCCTGGTGGGGCAGCCTTGGGTACCAGCACCACAGGGCTCGACCAGGAACTGCTGAGGGCCCAATTTCCCCAAACACAAACTTCTTGACAACCTGCAAATCTTATTTTTACAAGGTGGACTGCCTCCAGTGTCAATGTCATGGACACACAGATGTGTGAGTCCAGGGGTGAGGAAGAACAGAGATGAGAACTGCCCCAGCAGCTGGCGACAGTCACTCTGCTGTTCAGGGGTCCATGTAGGAAAGAGGTTGATACCTTTCACTGACCCATCGTGCTCTTGGGCAGACAGGAGGTCAGGGACAGTTTTGTTCTCCTGCTCCACCCATTCATCTGGCACCAGGAGCATGCTGAGTTCAGAACTCTAAAAGTGAGGTTTGAGGCAGTTCACATGGAACACCCTTAAGAGGTTCCTAGGGGTCTTGAGATCCACCACGTATGTGGAGTCCCCCTTCCACTCCTTCACATCATATGAATCCCCTTTCCTGGCATAACAGTTTAGGCTCAGCCACTATGTAGCTTTCCAGGTTATGATTTCAGACAATCCAGTAACAGGGGTGAGGGTAGATTTGGAAAAACAAAAAGCCAATCAGGGAGAATTGAAATAGACTCTTGGTGTCAGGCTGAACCAACCAGCAAAGTCCAGTTCAAGTACTAGTTGTCACTGTTAAGCTGAAAATTTCCAAGATTAGGCCTCTTGCTCCTTGTTGTATCCCTGTAACCACACGGCAGGTGAGCCAACTGACCCCTGGAGTCTACTTATTAGACCTGGGTGCAAGGGTAGCAGGAACAGTCTTTCAGTGCTCCTCTCTGGTGACAGACAGCAGGTTTAGTCCTCCTCTGTTTTTTGCAAGTCCTGAAAGTGTTTTGTGGAAGTGCCTTGGGGTGCTACTTGTCTGACACCATGTAGTTGGTGGTGTGTCAGGGCAATGGCAAGATGGCAGAAATTTTCATCCACATTAAACTTGGGCTCTGAAGGCTGTGGGTTTGTATGGGAGTGGACTATGGAAATCACCAGTGTCCACCCATAACTAAAAATAAAATCCAGTTTGAAGAAGGCATTTTACCCACAGCAAACCAGGAGACAGAGGTCTGTTAAAACAAAAGGAGGATCCCTCAGCACTTGTACATGGATACACAAGAATTGACCTCACATCTTGTTTGCTGCTTTTCAAGTGTGCCAAAGTGTTACATGTGGCTCAAACAGACCTGTCAGGCAGGCTTTGAAATTGTGGCATCAACATGATGGTAGGCCCCCACCCTCTGCTGAGCTCAAATGAGTCATCACTGCCCATTCAGGTCAACCTGTCATTCACAGTTACCTATTGTGTAGCTTCTAGAAGGAATTTCTTACCACATTCATACCTCAAGCAAGCCAAGTAAAGGCCTGGAGTTGCTGGAGAGCTAATGCAAATTAGTCACCAGGAACTTCCGGCTGGGAAAATGTAACTTTTTAAAAGTTGCTTTCTCCTAATATGTATTACAAATCTGATTTCACCATTGAATTGGATTTGTAATAACTATTACAAATAGTGATTTAATTGTTTTTCTAGCTGATCCTATTCCCAATATATGGTATCAGGGCCTGCTCATGGGTTTGGCAGTCTCACCTCCGTACCACCGTAGCAGCGGTCCCAAGAAGACAACCGGCTCGGCGGTCTACTGTCTGTCGTATTACGATGTTCCCAATGGGCTGGCGGTCTCTTGGCGGCTGTGTCCCGATGGAGTGACGTTTCGCTGCTGGAGAGATAGGTAAGTACAACATGTGCATATCTGAAACACATATATATGTTGTGTATGTGTTGTATTGTTTATGTAGGTCATGTATATGTAGGTCATTTGTACTGTATGTTTTGTTGCATGTTAAATATCAAGAACCGTTACACAAAGCACTATATAGGAGAAGTAACGGTGAAGCATACCTTTGCATCTGGCGACAACGGGGTTGCAAAGCATTGTGATCTAGTGGCAGAAGCATAGGAGGGACCTGGACAATGGCATCCGACACAGATTCCAAAGTGGGATCCCGAAAAAAGGTGGGATTTCACCTCTTTTTCTGCCTTTCTACTGATTTGTGCATGGCGGTGTCCCCGCCAAGAAAAGGTCGGCGGAAAGGCAAGTCGTAATTTGGCCGGCGGGAAGCTTGGTGGGACCGCCTCCATGGGCTGCCTTTGCCATCACGGTAGCAGAAATGTCAGCGGTGGCGACGGTCTGCAGGCGATGTTCCCACTCACATTGTAATCGGGCGGTCGGACCGCCATGGAAGCGGGTGGTTGGTCCACCGAAAAGCGACAGCAGTTCCCTTACCGCCAAAGTAGTATTTAGGCCCTTAGTGTTTTAATCTGCACTCTGATTTTGTACATAGGAAAGCTAAACCTGCCACAGTGAAAATAGCTTTTAAGGCCTTGTGGGCAAAAAGGCCAATGTAAGGGCGACATACTAATATTTAAAAGGGAGATTTTTGCCTGTCAATAGGTGGCAATGCAGGTTTACACTGCTGCACTCAGGCTCCAATCGTAGGCCTCAATCCATGTTTTCCTTTCCTTGCCACATTAGTGGATGGCACAATAAGTGCTGTAGTCCACTGATAGGATTCCATGCCATGGGAGTAGTTTCTATGCCATATACTATAGCCTTGTGGGAGAGTTAAATACACCAATCAGGGATTAGTCAATTTCTACATGTTTAGTGGACAGAGCCCATACACTCAGTGCTAAAAAGCAGTACCCCAGGGTGTGCTGAGTTTAAAAACCATCAATAAAATTCAGCAAAAAATGCGGGTGGCCACACAAAAAGGGGCATTTTCTTATAGTACTGAACTATCAGAAATTCATCTTTAGTTTAACAAGTTGTGCTGATTATCCCTCAACTAAAATCAAAAGCAGGTGTAACATGTTTTCCAGTTTTCAGAGCCAGGATTATCAAATCTATAATTTAATGATATCCATAACACATTTTTAGTTGCTTAAAATATTGCTAGAAAACAAACTGCTCCAAAGAATTTTTAAGCAGTTCTCTTTTTACTTATAAGCCACACTTTACGCTTCTTTCATCTTGTGTGTCTTCTTGTCGCACTATATTTTGTCCAGTATTAAATTTCGAGATTCCGTAATATGTATTGAATTTGTAGTAATTTTATTTTTAGCATTCTCTTTTACATGCATTTTATGGCTCCATGCACGTCATTGCTGTTAAAGTCGTACGTACTGTATTTTTGAAGGTATCTAGAAGATATTTGCAAAGCATTTATCTTTTAGGATGAGGTCTTACAATATAATGATGTATGTACTTCTCTAGGTATTCGCGTGTACGTACAAAGTGCAAACCTACCTGAAAAGCAACAGTTTTGTACAACAGGAGGCAAAGGATTTAAGAGAAATGCAAGTACAAGAGGAGGTGCAGGCAGCAATAACGGTGCAGATCCCTCACAAGTCCCCAGGACCAGATGGTCTAACGGCCCATTTTTATAAAACCTTTGCAGCAGAAATCAAACCTCAGCTGACCGTTCTCTTCAATCACATAGCCACGGGGGCAGCGGTAACACAGTCGATGAGTGAAGCCTTGGTCACTGTCATACCAAAAGAAGGGAAGAACCCACAGCTTTGCTCCTCTTATAGGCCAATTGCGCTCCTAAATCTAGACGCGAAGCTGTATTCTAAGATAATAGCAACGAGATTAGAAGAGATAATGCCAGAACTGATCCACCCGGATCAGTCCGGGTTTATCAAAGGCAGACAGATGCATGACAATGTTTACACAGTAATTCACTTGATAGAAAAAAACATCAAAGTTCCGAATTCCAGCTGTCCAGTTGGGCCTGGACGCAGAGAAGGCGTTCGATAGGGTGGAATGGTCCTTCCTCTTCCAGACACTGCGGAGATTCGGATTTGGCGAAATAGCAATTGGAATGGTGAAGGCAAAGTTTGTCCATCCCACATCAAGAATAGTGCTCAATGGGGTGCGATCTAATATGTTTCCTCTAAGCAGAGGGACGAGGCAGGGATGCCCATTATCTCTGCTACTCTTCGCCCTCAGCATAGAACCACTAGCTGCTTGGATCAGAGCCACACAGGAAATATGCGGAATCCAGTTTGGGTTGGTAGAGCACCAGATCTCGCTGTGTGCGGACGACGTCCTGCTGACACTGTCTTCACCCCAAGCTTCGTTGACAGCCCTTGAGAAGGAGCTCCAAGTCTTCGAGGAAGTAGCGGATTTCAGAATCAATGCGTCTAAATCCTCCCTATTAAATCTAACGCTCCCAGACAAAGAGGTGGAATCCCTAGTTGCTGATTTCCCATTCCATTGGGCTAAACCCACCATAAACAGTCTAGGTATCAAATTAACGACAAGGCTGGAAGGTCTATTCAGAGCAAACTACCCGGCCATACTTCACCAAGTACGGCAAGAACTTAGACGATGGAAACCCCTATATTTGTCCTGGTTGGGTTGCATTCATGCGATCAAGATGACGGTGCTTCCGAAATTGCTATACCTCTTTCAGTCCCTCCCCATCAGTTTGGAGAGAGATTTTTTCCCTAAATTACGCACACTAATTACATGCTATATATGGCAGAATGGTAGGGCTAGACTATCTTTTGCTCTACTCAGACAACCCAGAAGCGCAGGAGGAGTCGCATTACCAGACTTTGAGTTATATTATAAAGCAGCACAGCTACGGGTGATAACAGAGTGGTCACTAACAGAATCAGACAAACACTGGCTGCATATGGATAGGGCTATAGTGGGACAAACCATTTAGGATCTACTATGGAAGCCTAGGAAAGACCGCCCCCGTAATGCATATCTTAGCACACCTTCCCAAACTACCCTCAAAATATGGGATGCAGTGGTGGGCTCAACGGAGTGGACGTTCTTCCCCTCGCCTCACACGCTGATCCACTTTAACCCAGAA
The DNA here is from genome assembly GCA_963921515.1 of Calotriton arnoldi. NCBI lineage: Eukaryota > Metazoa > Chordata > Amphibia > Caudata > Salamandridae > Calotriton > Calotriton arnoldi. The sequence continues at coordinate 70,461 of CAWUFW010016658.1, read as the reverse complement.
TTCCCACCGGCGTCCCAACTGGGACCATTTGATAAATGGCGGAAAGGCGGATCCCTAAAACTGTCTGACCTATTTCACAATTATGACATTTTATCCTTTGAGAATTGCCGACGTGACTTTAATCTCCCCGCATCCGAACACTTTCATTACCTTCAACTTAAGCAGTAGGATATCCAACCTGAGGAAGGGAGGCGGCCACTCGGGAGCTCACACCGATAGAGAACTTTGACAAGAGGGCTGGCTCCTCGAAGGGGGTTATCTCCTTTATATACGCACTTCTACTATCCACACTACACTCCCAACGACCAAGGCACATCACCTTTTGGGAAACCATGCTTGGGATCGAGGTGTCTGAGAATCAGTTGAAGACGCTGATGGAGCAGGATTTTGCGAAAGAAACCTGCTCAATTGAATACCCCTATAATACGTACTAAGAGTAAGTAGAGTTAGAATGATTATTGTGCACAATTACACTACACGCGGGAAGTTTACTTTGCAAATTGCATGAACTAAATGAAATTAATACTTACATTTCCGGAAATGTAATAATCTTGTGTTTGGAGTGAATTAAGAAGGTTTGCATGGCAAGGCCCCAGGTGTATTTAGTAAAAAGCATGACGTGTGTTGCTTTATCCTAATGAATATTGCTGCGTTTCTGCTTATGCTATGCTAGGCTAACCGTTAACATGAAGTAGAGTTAAGATGAGGGGTAAACAGTGAAAATGCATTATCACATAATTAATAAATGTTTGTTTTCTGTTCTTTTAGTAATGGACACATTTTCCATTTTTGTTAAGTTAGCCTCAGCAAGGGCGGGTGAAATTGAGAGCGAGCGGGAACCATGTGACTACATGACTGAACTGCTGTACAAAGCTGAAAAAACCGTGACCTGGTGAAGGACATGAACATTGACAAGCGCCAACGCCAGTGTCATCGTGGGAACGGAACCCGAAGTTGTTGAATTTAATAAAGTGTATAAAATATTGTTACATGTGTACTCATGAGAGAGAAGGGGTATTGTTGACTATGAAAAAATGTGTGAAACAATGGTGTAGTCTAGAGAAAAATTATTTCATGGTGGGGTGACATCCCACCCCCAGAACTCAACCAATCCCTTAGCTAGAAATTGTGAACTCAGCAACTATTGTGGGATGGACATGTGGTTTTTAGGGTATAAGAATAGGTGCTTTAGGGGTGTGGTTTAGCTGCTGCTGTCGCTACTGAGGGACGCTTAGGCTGAAGGTCCAAGTAAAGGGTGCGCCACTGTTCGTCGGGTTGCAGAGAGGCCTAGCTGTTCCTGTCCTGTCCCTGTCCTGATTTCTTGAGTCTTTGATCCCTGACTCTTGGTCCGGGGGTCCCCACTACTACCTAGGCCTGGGTGGTAGTTTTCCCATTACAGATCCCTAGGGTTTGTATTTGATCTAATCAGTATTGCAGAATTATTTTTTTTGCAGTCCTATTGCATGTCTTTGTACCGTTTGTCTCTTCATCTATCCCTTCGAATTATTAGTTTAAACAAATAAATTTACTTGCATCTAATGTCTCTTCATCTGTCCACTCTTTGCAACATATATTTGAATAATTGTTCTGTTATTGCTATGATTAGATTTTACCCTCTCTCTCATGAGGTTTCCAGTATTTGAATTTATGAAGTAATCGATATGAGCATTTATTATTACTAGATAAAATTTATTAAATCTCACCGAGAGTCTGTGGTTATTTTAGCCAGTTTATTGATTAAATGTTTCTTTATAAAATTCCATTGCCATCAACTCTTCAACTAATTGGTCCATCGACCAAGTAGATGAAAAGTCGATTATTATTTATTCAGACATGTCAACATTCAGTATGATTAAAGTTAGAACCTGAATAATCAAGAGTAAAATTAAGGCAAAGTTAACAAACTTGACCCCAGCGCATCAGGGATTTGGGTGAATGTGTATGGGCCAAAGTACGTAATGTCATTGAATATTTATCCCTGATCAAGTTATTTGGGTTCTCGCTGGATCAGTTTCTTGGTAGCAGAGTGACGGTTTAATTATTGATTAGTTTGGTAATGGGTATTGATTATTGATTATATGTTCTTAACATGAGGAGTTAGTGTCATGTTCTATGTTGTCTAGAAGTACAGGTATGGAGTTGCCTGAGGAATCCCGGGAAGGAATTAGCCTGAAGTAGGCAGAAGAAGAGTGTGGTAAAGAAATCACACTGCAGAAGTACTTAGTCTGTTGAAATAATACTGAAAAGCTACGTAGGGCTGTCAGTGTTATAACTAGGGAAATTTTGTATGTAAGTAGAGTGTCTGAAATAGTGAAGGGTCCACTTTTGAAACTCTGGCAGTAATTCTCGAGGGAGTAACAGGACACCTTTTTAATGCCAAAAAAATCCTCTTGTGAAACTTCGGCTTTATCCCTAGAGGAGTAACAGGTCTCCCCGGAGCTTGTTGGAAAAGTGAGATAACGCTGGTCGTTATTGTTACTTGCAGTGTAAGGATTTCTTGGAAAAGTGAAGACTATCTCTTTATTTAGTGGAACAGACAAGGTAGCATTGTCTTTTTATGTTGTTACTAACAGAATTTTGATTAAGAAAACTCAGAAAAATATTGCCGTAAGATTTTGTGAAGAAGGGGTCAGTAGAAGGAGTGATACCGATGTCACAAAGTGCCACGCTGGCATTGGACAAAGCAGCGGGCGTGTAGCGAGAACAGATTGTAAAGGGAGGGTCAGTAGAAGGAGTAAAAACTGATGTCACAAAAGGCAGCGCTGGCATTGGTCAGACAGCGGGTGTGTACAAGGCTCTGATTGGTTAGCTGGCGTAAATCGCGGTAACATTGGTTGAGACTGTAGTTACGTAAGGAACTGTGATTGGTTGGTTGGTGTGAGTCGCGCTGGTATAGGATAGAACTTAGCAAATAGGGAAAGGAGAATTATGGAAGGAATTTTGATATCCTGTTTGTTGAGAAATACTAATAGAAGAGTCTGAAGATGGGTTTGATAAAGACAATGAAGAATTTCTTTAAGAAAGACAAACAAATTGTGACGAGAGAGGGAATCCCAATTCCACCTCCAAAAACGCCTGCCTCTTATATGATGATGGAGCGAGGTTATCATACGTGTGTTTGGTTAGAAAACTGGATGAAATATACGAAAGATGATGGGATGTTAGCTTTTCCTGAGTTTGGAACATTTAATGTAAGAATTTTACAGAATTTTAGAGCTAGGATGAACATGCTAGAGCCAAATCCAAGACTTACTCAGTATGAAGCGTTGGAGGAATGGGAAGTAGAAGCTTATGAGCGAGAAAAAGATCGAAGTGGTAGGAGATTCAGAGGTTTTATGCCTAGATATCCATTTGAGAGGCGAGAAGATCAGATGAAAAGATGGAGAAGAGCAGTAGTGACCGAGGCTCTATATCCAGTTTTGACAGTAGGGAGTCAGACAGGTACTAAGTGTAAAGAGAAAAAGAAAAATATAGAAAAATCCGGAGAGGACTTGGATGAATCTGATGATGAATTGTTGGAAGATATGATGACTAAAAGACCTCCACCATATGAAGAAAATTCAGGGGAGGTGATTCCAAGTGCTCCGCAAATGGTAACTCCATTGACCCTCCAAGTTACTGAAATAGCTAGGATAGTGCGAGAAAATGAAATAAGCTTGATAAATAAAGCCAGAATAGAACAAGTACAGAAGCTAAATCAGTTAAATTTGAATGCAGAAGCATTGACGGTACCAGTGACAATTGGTCCTGTGTAAGCCTGGGCAAAGCACTACGCTACGCTCGCGTAGTTTGCGAAGTTTGCGCTACTTCGCACTACGCGAATTGCACGTAGCACAGTGCAAACACGCGTAGCATAGCGTAGCGGTCATTTTTTGCTTGCTCGCGGTCCTCAACGTCAAGTTGGCGACCGCGAGCAAGCAAAATGACATCCCGGCGAGACTTTTTCCTCGTTCGCGATCAGCAACATCAAGTTGCCGATCGCGAGCGTGGAAAAAAAACCTCCTGGCGAAATTCTCAACGCGGGGAGGTCAGGTTTCTCATTGCGAGTGGTTCCGCATGCTTGCGACCGCTCGCGATGAGAAACTACCAGTCCGCGTTGAGAAGCTGCCGCTCGAGTAAAAATCTACTCGAGCGGCAGTAAAGACAGCTCGCACTGTGCAAGATGCTGTTTTCAATGATTGCACAGTGCGGACAAGCATCCGGCACTGTGCAATCAGTGCGAACAGCATTTTGCACAGTGCACTACGCAGTTCGCGTAGCTACGCGTAGCTCGCGTAGTGCGAGGTGCACTTCACGTAGCTTCGCGTAGCGCAACTTCGCGAACTACGCCCAGGGTTAGTCCTGTGGTTCCATTATTTGGAGAAAAATCAACTTTGCCAAAAGTACACACATTAACAGTACCAAGAAATAGTGTAAGGAGTGAAGTAGTGTCAGTAACAAATGAAAATAGACAAGATGACCAGAATACCACACTGTTAGACTTACCGGTTGTTCATTTATTAACAGAAACCCCGAGGAGAAGTATTCAATTAGACCCAAGGAAAATAGGGCCAAATTTTACTCCAGTAGCAAGGAGTTCAGCAGGTCCCTCTCCAGAAGAATTAACTAATTGGATAAAAGAAATGACCAAAGCAAAAGTTCAACCACAGAGTTTAAATGTGAGCCAATTGAAAGTAGATTTAGAAGAGATGATTATTGGAACAGTAAGTCCAGATAGACTAGGGACTTATAGTGATGAAGAGTTGCTGTTTTTGTGTAAAAGTATTACTTGGAGAACGAAGAATTTTCATGAAAAACTATCGGAAGTTGCATGTGAGTTTGGTGTAGATATAGAAAAGTCGAAAGTGTTGCAGAAAACGTATAGAATGGCTTTTACTGACAAGGATTTAGAAAGTTTGAATACATCAGGAAGAAGATTGCAGATAAAGGAATTAATGAATATTTTAAAGAAATGGGGAACTGTGGAACGATGGAGGAGTAAATGAATGAAAAAGAAAGAAGAGACTACTGGTAAAGGAAATTCCATGTTTCCGTTAAAGGAAACCAAGCAAGTTGAAAGGGCATGTCCCATGAGAGAGGTACCAGGTGGTGGATATTTTCATGTACCATGGCCAAGACAAAATATATTGTGATTTACAAATGACTTCCCCAGATTGCGAGAAAAGCCTGTTGAATGGTATAAACAAGTGGACAGATTTGTAAAAGTCTCAAAAGTGTTGTTGAAGGATTTAGATGGTCTTTTTGAAATAGTGGTTCCGGCTGATTTGTGGACAGAATGTAAAATTACTGTCGACTGACCTAAGGATGAATATCCTAGGGATGCAAAAACAAGTGCACCATCTGAAGAGGTGATGAAAAAGTACCATCAGGTCATTTCTTTCTTGAAAGGGAAGATTTCCCCTAAAGAAACGGATTGGGTTAAGATTGACAGGACAACCCAAGAGCCTAAAGAATCGGTTCATGCATATTATGAGAGATTACTACAGGTGTTTAAGCAGTACAGTGGGTTTGAAAATATTGGAGATAAAGATATGGGACCTTTTGTGTATCGGTTCGTATATGGATTGAAACTAGAGATTAGTGCAATGATACAGCAGCATATGCTCTGCTGGCAAAGTAAGTCAATAGACGAAATTTTGAGGTATGCAAAACACTGCAGTGATAATATTGATTCAAGGCTTAAAAGTTAAAGGAAAAAATGATATGGGTACAAGTGAAGATGGCAGAACAGCAACAGGAAAATAGTAATGTGCAACAAAGTCAGAATCAGGTTGGTCAGGTAAACAGTGGAGGTAAGGGAAAATTTAAATTGAGTAAGGAAGAAGCTAAAAAGAAATTTCCTTGTCATTTGTGCGGAAAGTTTGGACATTGGAAGAACGAGTGTAGATCTGGACAAAAGGGTAATGAAATAAATCAAAATTTAAATCCACAGATGCAGAATGAGGTGGTTGGGAATCAACAGCAGCAGGTAGTTACTCCACAGTTACAGGTGCCACAACCTCCTATCCCCTGTAATGTGAATGCTCATATGCAGATGTACAGTGCAAGTTCTGGATTCCGAGGAGAAGAGCAGTTTGGTAAGAATCCACTAGTTTCGAATTATTTGGTGCGTTGCAATGAGAGTGATTCGGATATATCTCAATGACGGTGCCTGTGGGGGGGGAGGAAGAGTGCGTACTTGGCGCATCTTTAGTGGTAGATCAGTCAGGTCCATTCATAGATGGAAAAGTAGAAGGTAAAGATATTGCCTTCTTGTTGGACACTGGTGCTACCCGTTCTACTGTGAGAGCAGCAGAAATTCCAAACCTACCCCTCTCTGGAGAGACTATCCAAATTGTAGGCGTTGCAAATAAACATATCAGAACTCCTGTCACAGCCCCGATAGAAGTTCATATTGGAAACTTCAAAGACATGCATCGGTTTGTGGTATGTGATACCAGTCCTGTTAATCTCCTGGGCAGAGATTTGTTGTGTAAAATGAATTGCACTATTTATTGTACACCGGATGGTGTTGCATTTATGACTGAGGAGTAGCTGTTCCTAAAGAGAAGAGGATAGATCAACCTATTATGGTTGGCTCTACTCCCTTTTTTATTTATATTTTTTCATCAGGTTGGAACACAGGATTCGATCGAGAATTCTAGCCAGTGCTATTACACACTGCAACCAGACTCTAGGTATAGTAGGAGTATAGGGCGTCTCTTCCCTGACTCCTATTTTTAACTATCACTTGATTTATCACTTCTGCACCTGGTCCTGATGAAGCGCTCTTGGATCCACTAGGGACCGCCCGTAGCGCGAAACATGTTGACCTAAACTACACTTTTTCACGCACATGTTTCTTCACGGATGCGAGAGCAGTGGATAATACTTACCCCTCCTCCACATTTGTTTTAAGGAGGATCTCCACATCCGACAAGACATTTTAACCTTGTCTTCGGGACCCCTGAATAAAACGAGGTTCTGGGTACCATTGAAGACAATTTTAACTCACCCATTCACTTCTCTAGGCCCACACACCCACATGCACAACTGCGGCGTCTCCTAAAAAGATTTCCATTAAAGAGCCCTCTCGCGGGGCCCATGAGAGACTGCAGCGCCACCCCCATGAGGAACAACGCCCGATGATGAAGCATGACACTCGCAAGGGTGTGTGAGGGCACTAAATCCAAAAGGAGAAATTCCCCACCTATTCTAATATCCAACCTTACTGAGAGATGCACACTTTCCCAACCATAATAGGTTGATCTATCCTCTTCTCTTTAGGAACAGCTACTCCTCAGTGATTATTACATTTGTCCTTGGGAGCTTGGGTACTGGACCTTCCATTTCTAATTTAGCTCCCTGTCCCCCCTCTCCATTATGCTTTGTTGCATTTATGACACCTGATGAGGATGTTGAATACAAAGTCATGATGGCCCAGCGAGAGTCAGAAGTGAGTTATATTCACTGCTCACTGAGGAAGATTTGCCTGAAGAGTTGAAGGGTGCAGTGAGATCAGATGTGTGGGATTTATCAGGAAAAGAGATTGGGTTAATGAAAAATGTAGATCCAATTCAGATTACAGTAAAGGATGGTGCTGTATATCCCAATACCCCACAGTACAAAATGAGTCCAGAAGTAATTGCTGGAGTCACACCTGTAATTGATCAAATGATTGAGCAGGGAATTCTAAAAGAAATAATGAGCAGTCCCTGTAACTCACCCATTATTGGAATTAAAAAGCCTAATGGAAAATATAGAATAGTTCAAGACCTGAGAAACGTGAATAAAATTGTAGTGCCGTGTTGTCCAGTAGTACCAAATCCAGCAGTAATTCTTTACCAAATTCCCTGTGATGCTGAGTGGTACACTGTCACTGATTTATGTCAGGCATTTTTCTCCATTCCTTTGCACCCGGAAAGTCAATATTTATTTGCCTTCCGGTTCGGAAACCGTGTTTTGGCATGGTGCCGAGTTCCTCAAGGGTACACTGAGAGTCCTTCGATCTTTAATCAGATCTTGAAAAAATGATTGGAGACTTTGGTCATGCCTGGAAACTCTGTGTTGGGTCAGTATATTGATGACCTACTGCTGGCATAAAAAACACGGGAAGCCTGTGCAACAGACACAATTGCTTTACTGAACCATTTAGCAGAAGGAGGACATAAAGTGTCACCCTCCAAATTGCAATACTGTAGACAGGAAGTTCAGTATTTAGGTCACAAGATTGAAAAAGGGGTCAGAAAGGTGACGCCAAAGAGAATCAGTGTGATCAAGAAAATGAATCCACCCAGAAATCAAAAAGAAGTGCGAATGTTCTTGGGAATGGTTGTATACTGCAGACAGTGGATCTGTGGTTTCTCATTAATTGCAAAACCTCAACAGAGGTTGACACGAAAGGATGTGAAAGATCCAATTGTGTTGGACGAAGAGAGTATGGAATCTTTCTCCAGATTACGAAACAGTCTTTGTCAAGCGCCTGCTTTGGGAATGCCAGATTACTCTAAAGAATTTGCATTGTACTGTTGTGAGAGAGATGGATGTGCACTTGCAGTTTTGACCCAGAAACACAGAATGGCACGACGTCCAGTGGCATATTTTTCTGCTACCCTGGATTCAGTGGCTGCAGCATTACCAGGCTGTTTAAAAGCAGTAGCCGCCACTTGTGTAAGTCTAGAACAGAGTGAAGCTATTGTGATGGGTTACCAAGTAAAAGTGTATGTACCACATTCTGTTGAGCTCCTTTTAACTCGCACTCGGACTCAACACATGACCTCTAGTCGGCTGACTAAATATGAGAGAGTGATTCTAGGCGCTGAAAATGTGACAGTGGTGAGGTGCACTACTGTGAACCCTGCTACTTTACTACCGAATTCAAGATGTGAGGAGGTGAAAGAGGAAGCAGAACATGATTGTCTGGAATGGATGTGACAGAACTCTGTACTAAGCCCCATCCTGATATAGAGGATGAACCCTTGAAAGAATCAGATTGTGAGCTGTTTGTGGATGGATCATGTTTGAAAAATGAAAAAGGTGAATTGTGTGCTGGTTATGCTGTCTGCACCTTATCAGGAGCACTAGAAGCATCCTGTTTAAAAGGGGTAAACTCCGCTCAAGTCGCAGAGTTGATTGCTCTGACTAGAGCATGTAAATTGGCAAAAGGTCTAAAAGTAACAATTTTCATCGATAGTCGGTACGGATTTGGCATCGTACATGACTTCGGTCAGTTATGGATGCAAAGAGGATTTTTGACTTCCTCAGGTTCCCCAATTCGGAATGGAAAAACTGTAAAGGAATTATTGGATGCTTTGCAGTTACCAAAAAGAATTGCAGTTGTAAAACGTGCTGCACATCAATCAGGAGATGACAATGTGACAAAAGGCAACAGATACGCGGACCAAATGGCGCGTTACTGTACCCAAAATACGATGGCAATAAACAGATCAATTGAAAAGGGAAATACTGAATGCCACCTTATGCTCACAAACACATTTGAGACTTGGGATGAGGTAAGGCAAATGCAGGAAGAAGCCAGTGATAAAGAAAAGGAAGAGTGGAGTAGAACAGGTTGTAGGAAAAATGCAGAAGATGAGGTATGGATTTATGTTGATGGAAGACCAGTATTACCAGATTCTTTACTTTCTCACATGGCCAGGATGTACCATGGGCTGACCCATGTTGGAAGAGATGCAATGTTAAGACTGTTCAAGCAGACATGGTACAATCCAAAGTTCAGGGTCATCGCAGAAAGTTTATGTCAAAGGTGTGCCATATGCCAAAAACAAAACCCAGGAAGAAAAACAGTTGTAAGTTGGGGTGTAATTAGGGGTAGGTGGAATTTGCATAGTCGCGTTACGCAAAGTTCCGCGAAACGAACACGCGGAATTGCTTGTTCCGCCTGTTCGCGATGCTTTTTTCCTGTTCGCGATCGCTGTTTGCGTGGTCGGGGGGAAATATCTCGCAAACACGCACTTTGAAAGCGCGAACAAGCAAAAAATTCCGCGAAGCCGTGGATCGCGGAATTTTTGCCAATTACGCGTTCTCCGCGGAACGCGAAATTACCCAAATTCCGCGAGCGGAACGGAATTTACCGCCCAGGCCTAGGTGTAATTGGGAAAGCAGGAGGTCCTTTCACTAGACTTCAGATTGACTTTATTGAGTTACCTCCATGTAACGGGCTAAAGTACGTCCTTGTCATTGTCTGTTTGTTTTCTCGCTGGGTGGAGGCCTATCCAACGAGAAGGAATGACAGCCTTACTGTGGCCAAGCTATTGTTGAGAGAATTGATCCCTAGATTTGGTTTTCCAGTCACTTTGGAATCAGATAGAGGATTGCATTTCAATAATGAAATAATTCGAATGATTTGTGCAGCATTGCAAATTGAAAAGAAGCTGCATTGTGCCTATCAACCAGAAGCATCTGGTATTGTTGAGCAGATAAATGGCACAATAAAATCAAGATTAGGGAAGGTATGTGCATCCACAACACTGAAATGGCCTGACGCTTTACCCCTTGTATTTATGAATCTTAGAAGTATTCCTGACAAAAAGACTGGATTAAGTCCCCATGAAGTGTTGATGGGAAGAGCCATGAGACAAGCATACATACCTGCAAACAAACTGATGAATATGTCTGATGATCGTGTGCTAGATTATTGCAAAGGACTGCCTGATCTGGTGCGTTCTGTGTCTCGCCAGGTTGGAGGAGAAGCCACAACGACACAGCGGAACCAAGCACATGATTTGAATCCTGGTGAGTGGGTCCTAGTCAAGAAGCATGTGAGGAAAACATGCCTAGAACCCCGTTGGAGTGGCCCTTACCAGATCATATTGGTGACGACCACAGCAGTAAAGTGTTTTGGCTTACCAAACTGGATACATGCAAGCCATACACGCCTAGTCCCAAGTCCAATTGAAAGACATGAAGAACAGCAACTGGTAAATCAAAATCAAGAACCAGCAGCTGAAGTGTGTGAAGCTGAAGAGTCTGGAGTGACAGATTCTGATGAACGTTTTGACAATGAACAGCCAAGCACAAGTCAAGTAAAGTGGGCACCAGATACTGGGACTGAAAAGACTACTGTTGAGTCGGAAGAAGGTGAGGCTGCCATTGAACCAGAAGGAAGTGAAGCAGCTGTCGAAATAGAAGAAAGAGAAACAGCTGATGAGTCAGAAGTTGGATCAGAGGAGAATGAGGTCACAAATGAACTAGAAGAAGGTGAACTCACTGATGATCCAGGAAAAAGTGATGAACCTACAGAAACAGAAATCCAAGGGAGCAGAGAAAAACGGATAGAAAAAAGACTAAATAAAAGAAATGGTGAACAAAACACAGAAGGTGAAAAGATAGTACAGAAAAAGAGACCTAGAAAAGGAGACAATTGGTCAGGTGGAGCAAGAAGACTAAAGTATAGAATAGTCAAGGGAAGATTGAGAAAAAGACCAGAGCAAAGTAACGAAGTCTCAAGCCAAACAGGACCAGAAAATACAAGAGGAAAAACAATCAGAAAATCCAAAAGAGCAAGAGTTCCATGTAGGAAGTACAAAGCTCCAGAATGGACCTACATAATACTAGAAGAATTTGAAGGTTTAGGTTTAAACGAAGAACATGAAAGTAGTGACACTGAAAAAGAAGATGAGAACAAACTGAGACCACCTTAAAAGGAACTGTAAAAAGATTAAGGTGGAAAAGAAAAATTGTCAGTTGAATTTGAATCAAAGACTCAAGAAAAACCTAAAGACTGAAATGAAAGAAAGGGGGTGAAGAAGAAAGTCATTAAGTGAAGGTTTACACAAAAATCTATTTTTAGAATTTTTTATTTAGAATAGAATCCATATAGATTTTGCCGATATTTTTTAGGGTTATAGACTAAAAAGGATTGTTAGATTTTTTTTTTATTGTATTTTTCTTTTTGTAGTATATTAAAATGGCAGAAGTAAAAGTGAGTGAACAACCAAAATCTAGTCTAAAACGTAGATGTATTAAAACCTGCTTATGTAGTGTTTTTCTATTAACAATTACATGGGTCCAATTATTTGTTGTCATACCTATTTTTAATGTGAATAGCATTGGAAATACTACTAAAATGTGTCGATTGAAGGAATGAAAGATGTTTCTAAACAACTTATGAATACTAATATAAAACAAATGGATGGAAGCATTTTCCATCATGACAAATCAATTAGTGATTTTTCGTTAAACGTTTTTACCAAGTTGTTGTATGAATATGTATGTATGTAAGGGATTTGTAAAGCGCTGGAATCACCCCCACAGGGGTATCTCCGTGCTACCATATAGAGGGAACAAGACAGACACACATCAGTCCCGGAATAATTCAGTCTTCAGGAGTTTCCTGAAGCGAAAAAGACTGGGGCATTTGCGCAAGTCCTCCGGCAAGGTGTTCCAGTAATTCGGGGCTAGATAGGCTACAGTTTTGCCACCTGTTCGTATTTTCCTGTAGCGGGGGACCACTAGCAGCCCTTTACCTTCCGATCTGAGTCGACGGTTCGGACAGTAAACTTTAAACTTATCCGCCAGGTAGCTAGGGCATGTACCATAAATTGCTTTATGGGCGAGGCAGCAAAGCTTGAACTTAATTCTCTGGCAGATAGGGAGCCAGTGGAGTTGTTTTACCAATGGCCTTGGGGAGGTGCGAGGCGGCTTTTTGAGACCCAGGCATGAAGCAACATTTTGTACAATCTGTAGTCTGCTGAGCAGAGATTTGTTAGCTGATGTAAGTAGAGCATTACAATAATCCAGGCGGCCAATGATTAGAGCCTGAATCAGAGTTCTACGAACAGAAAGGGGCAACCAAAGGAACACTCTGTGCAAAAGGCTCAGGGTATGGTAGCAGGTCCCTGCAGTAGTCATGATTTGATCTTTCATTGATAACAATACATCCAAACGGACCCCTAGATTTTTCGCCACTGTAGTAGGAGAAGGGGCAGGGCCTAACACAGCAGGCCACCACTTAGGGGACCAGGAAGCTTGAGCCGCACCAAACAGCAGGATTTCGGTCTTAGCCGCATTCAGCTGAAGAAAGTATTCCGTCATCCAAGCTGATATGGCTAGCATTCTCTTTGCAAAACGCTGATCGATTAACTCTGTGTCCTTATCAAAGGACAGGAGTAATTGCGTATCGTCAGCGTAGGAGAACGGAATAAAGCCGTACTCCCTAATGATCTTGGCCAGGGGGCCACATAGATATTAAACAAGGTGGGACTCAAACAAGAGCCCTGGGCACCCCCTTGGTAAGCTTCAAAGTTTGGGAGTGAAAGGGACCCAGATTGATGGTCTGGGTGCGCTGATCTAAAAGCTGATATACTGATACTATGAATGTGAGTGATTGTTATGTTTGCATGAAATTACCTTCATCTGTCTCTGAAGGTATAACCTATCACCACCTTTCACTAACATATGGTGTGTCATGTAGTGTCCTTAGTAGCCTATTTTACATGACAGGTAAACTGGAGTATCAATATACTGATATAGATTTAGTATTTTCAGAAATACCAATTGTAAGGGAACTAAATAAAGTAGTAAGTGGTAAAAATGCACGCTATATGGGAGAATTCTTCCATATCACTAAACCATTAGATGTAGAACATGCCTACAAAAACAATTTAACTTGTAATTTACATGTAGAAGAGAGATTATTCTTAGACATGGTAGGAAATAGAAGAGCAAGTTTCCAGAAAAAAACTGATGAACAAAAATCACCGACACCACCTTGGGCTTTTAGAGAAGGAAATTATGAGAAGGGTGAGACATATGCTGCGATGTCCCTGGACTGGTCACAGAAAGGGAAATTATGTTTATTTAGATCAAAGACTAACTATAATAATTATTTCATTGGCACTAGTGAGTGTGAGCATACTTACCAAATTACTGGAGGATGGGGATTAAAGGGTGGAACTGATCCCGTTTTCCCAGGAATATATTATGTGTGTGGTAGGAAAGCCTATTATAGGTTACCTGCACATTGGTATGGGAGCTGTTATTTTGGGATTGTTTTATCATGTAGACCGTGAAGATAATAGTGTCAATGAAATAAGACAAGGACTAATACGCAGAAAAAGAGCAAGTTTTTCAGAAATAGTAGGTGACATCTTTGGAGCACTGATACCCTCAGTTGGAGTCATATTAAATTCACACAAAATTCAAAAATTGTCCACAGTGGTTGACCGTTTATCAACAGATACTGCTGGTGGTTTCTTGATGATTGATACCGAAATGGTGGCAATTAGATCAATGGTTTTGCAAAATCGACTTGCCCTTGATATTCTTTTGGCAAAAGAGGGTGGAGTCTGTGGCATGTTGAAAATTCAACACTGCTGTACCTATATCCCGGATAAAAGTAAAGGGATAGAAGGATATATTAGAAATATTACCAAATTGCATAGTGATTTAACCCAACTGGAGGATGACAGTGTTTGGGAGAGACTTGGTAAGAGTTTCTCTGCAGTTAATAAATGGTTTTCTACCTTTGGAAGTAGTTTAATAGGGAAAATAATAATGCCAATATTTTCAGTGGCTATCGTAGCTCTAGTAATATTAACAGCATATAAGTGTTGTAAATGCATAAAAGGAAGAAAAGATGTAACAGACAAAAAGAATAAGGAAAGAGAGAAGAAATAGAGTTAGAAGAAATAAATGAAGAATACTATGACATGATGAAAAGGTTAGATGAGAGTGCCATAAAAGAAGAAAAAGAAAGTAAAATCTAAATACATTAAAAGGTGGCACTGGGTATGGTGAGTATTTATGATGGCTCCTAAAAGCCATCAAGGGGGATTGCTGGAGCATGATTTTGCAAAAGAAACCTGCTCAATTGAATACCCCTATAATACGTACTAACAGTAAGTAGAGTTAGAATCATTCATGTACACAATTACACTACACGCGGGAAGTTTACTTTGCAAATTGCATGAACTAAATGAAATTAAATGAATACTTAAATTACCGGAAATGTAATAATCTTGGGCCCGATTCACAGAACTAACTTAAGACAAAATCCTAAACTTACTACCATTTTGGTATTCACAGAAGGCACTTACTCATTTTGGTATTCACAGAAGGCACTTACTTACTCATTTTGTGTAACTTACTCATTTTGAGTAACTTACTCATTTTGTGTAACTTACTCATTTTGGTATTCACAGAAGGCACTTACTCATTGATGACTTAAAAAAAATATTCCCAGAGTCTTCTGATCTATGCTGGAGAGGCTGCGGCCTCTTAGGAGATTTTAGGCATATTTGGTGGGATTGTCCCTTAATCCGACCCTTCTGGACAGAGATCCTGGCCCACATTAAAGAAATTCTCGGATACCCAAGCCCTACCACGTCGGAATTTGCGTTGTTAGGAATGAGAGACGAGACTTTAGAACACCAGACAAAGGGAGACCAGGCGGTGATGTGGACGTGCTTAGGAGCAGCTAAACTAGCAATAGCAGCAGCATGTAAGAAAAGAGATGCCCCTGCCCTGACTCTGTGGCATGCACGATTATGGAAAGCGCTCATAATGGAAAGAATGGCAGACTTTTTTCAAGATAATTTAAAAAACTTTGAGGGATGCTGGGGCCCTTTGGTATCATATCTATCCCGGGGCATGCCCTTGACAACATGTCCTCCCACATTTAGAGCACTTCACCTCTTCCAGTTCTGAGGCCGGGTGGGTATACTTAGAAGTCCCCCAAAGGTAAACGAATATACCCACTCAAACACATCTCCTCCACCCACACAATCATATCACATGCTGAAAAGTCCACTGAGGAATCCCTCCCTTCTCTAGGTGTCGATGAGACTTCTTCCAGCCCTCCTTCCCTGCCGCTCTCCTTTTTCCCCATATGGTTTTTTCCTTTTATTTTTTTACACCACCTAGTCACTGTTGACGGGAGGTGAACGGGTTAGGGTGGGTGATGGGAGGAGGGCTGTCTGTGGGGCTCTCAGTTTTTTTCTAGAGAATTGAGCACTTAGAATGTTCAGATATATTTTTGACTATTTCCCAGTTCGAAATGCAACTGTAATTTTTCTATTGCTCCAACACGGCTAATGGGGAAGATGTAATGTACTAAAATGTATGTTGATTTTTTGAAAATGCTCAATAAAAAGAACTTTGAGAAAAAAAGAGAAATGCAAGTACAATTTATTTACAGGTAGTGGGAACACTGAACCCATAAGGCCTCATCCAATGCTGCATAGAAATGGAAAGAGGACACAATTATATCTAATTCCGAGAAATGTTTTAATTCGCACTGAACCATATTATTTCCTAATACAAACTTTGCCAGGTAGCAGCAACCAATATTTATACAGATAAAGGTTGCACAACTCTGATTTTTGCAGCTAGGAAAGGAGGGCAATTTGGGGCATTACAGCGAGAATCCCTATACAAACCTGTGGAAAATGGAAGAGAGAGGTAAAAAACACACTGCAGAAACACCACATTGTATTTTATTATTTCCCTACGTATCATAGCCCGCTGATTGAGTCTTAGATGTAGAAAATGACTAGGCCGGACAATTCCACCCCCTGCAAAAACTCCTTTACAGCAGTCAGAATTATAAAATGTGTTGACTTTATCACACGTGGTAATTACCATGTGCGATCGTCTGCACTCCCCATTAAATTTTGTCAGGTCAAAACTGACAACAACAAAAAAAAAACATAGTAGCTGCTGGGACTTGCAGATTTTGGCACTATAAGCAACAAAATATATGTTATTACACTTTTTGGGGAAAAACTACCACTGTGGGATACCGGTTATCAGGGCCATAGCGTGTTTGGGGGGAATAGCAGCTCCCAATACCCGTGGACAAGATACACCTTTAAGATTTGCGTCTCTGTTAACATTTTAGCATTGGCTGAGATGCCTTGCGAACACATGATTATGTGGCGAGCCCTATAGAAATGAAGGAACAAACACAGACCTGAACCAGCAGAACCATTGCGGTTGTAAAACATTATGACTTTTGTTTCTTTTATGGTAGCTCTGGGTGTCTCTTACAGAGCTTTCAAGCGATGGCTTGTAAATGACGTCAAATTACCTTTGTTAACTTGTTAACATTTTTAGGTCTCGCCTATGCAGCGCGCATGCGCTGCATAGGAGGAGACCTTTAGTAACCGATTCACTTTTTGGGGCAAAAACGTGCACACATTGCATTGCTTTCAATGGCAATGCGTGCACGTTTGGCGATTCCCTTGCGGGAGTGAGCTTTGAAACCATCTGTTTGTAATTAACAGATGGTTCCTGCTCGCTCCCGCAAGGGAAACAGGCGCAGGCCCCCTCCTCTCTCCCCTCCACCTGCTGCCTCCTCCTCTCCTCGTTAAACTTTTTTTTTTTTTTTTTTACTTTCAGCGCGAGGCGTTCGGTGTTTCCACACATGGGCAACTCTTACTCAGCAAACCAGACCCCCTCCCTATATTGTCGGTTGACTTCATATTTCCGCCCCCGCTCAATTCTGAGATCAGAAACTTTCAGCTAACTGCACTGTCTCCTAACAACTAAATACAATACAGATAACGCGACCAAATTCACCGTTTCGCGCCTCATAAATTTCACTACTGTATCAACAACAAAAATCAACAGCAAAATACACATTCTGTTCAAAGCACCTGAAACGATCATGCAGCTGGGTGGACAGACTTACATGTGGAGTTTGCTGGTCATCGTGTTTCTGGGGGCGATGACGGTGCTGCTCTTCTGCCTGGCAGCCTCAGAGGCGACGACCGCGAGCCTCTCAGTGGATTTCTCGAGCTCCCGCTTGCTGGCCGCCCTCACCTCGGTGTGCAGGGCAGCCCTCTTCGCAGCTCCGGTGCTGTTTTCCCGCTGTAATTTGCGTGGCTCCCCGGGACTGTTGCCACTGCCCCGCGAGGTCCGTGGGGGGAGTCTTGGGTGAGTCACTGCCGGAGGCGGGTCCCTGGGGTGTGGCGGCGGTGGCACCTTTTGTTGTGGAGACGGGCCCCGCAGGTGGACAGCCCTCTGCCGGTGGGGTCTGGGGGCTCCTCAGCGCAGGATCCCGGGGCTGACTTTTGCGAGCTGTTGGGGAAGCTGGCACCGGAGAGGTAGGCTGGCTCTCCCGGGCTGCCTTCCTCTTTGTGGGAGAGGCGGGCAGTGGGAGCTGCTGTTTGCTTTTGTCTGAATCACCTCTAGGTGACACTTTCTGATTAGCCCCTGCCTTGGGATCCGGCTTGCTGGGCTCGGGCGGCTGCTGAGGAGATTTCGCGCTGCTCTCTGGAGCGGCGGCCGCTTCTTTCTGCTCCTCGGGAGGAGGGAGGCCTTCGTTGACTGCTTCTTCCACCGAGGGGGACTCCCACGGGGGCTGGTCATCGTTCTGGCTCGCGTTGAACCTGAAAGATCTCCTCTTCTTGCCAGATTTCCTACCGCTGGATCTCCTCTCCATCACCAGATCTGCGTCACCAGCGCTTTCTTTCGGGGTGAGGGGGTCAGGTGGATCAGAGGACTCCACAGCTTTGGTCAAATAAATATCCACCTTTAAAACTTTGGCAGGATTCATGCTTTCACCTGCAATGTCGGGGAGGTCCTTCACCTCCGAGGTCTTCTCCGGCTCCACGTGGGTCTGCTTGACCGAAGAGGCCGGGGTAGCCTCAGTGGGAGAGTTGCCCTTGGGATTCTGATCCCCTGAGAAGCTTGGTGAGGACTTTTCCTGGTCAAGTCCTTTATTCACTCAAAACACTGGCTTGGCTTTTCGGGTTTCTGAATTTCCCAACAACAGTTCTGTATTGGTGGCAACACTTGAGACAGGCTTTTTGTTGGTCGTCGAGGCCCTGCTGGAGGTTCTGTTTCTTTCTTTTGCTGTACTTACTTCTTTCCCAGTCAGAGGGGCTGTATTCCCATTGCCCTTGGTTGCTTCACCCTCAGGACCAGTTGCTCCATTCAGAACACTGTTTGCAATCTTGTCGGCTAAAATGGAGACCTGAATGGATGCAGAAAAGTTGCTCTGGCTTTGTGCTTGAAAGGAGCCTTTAGAGGCTGTGGCCAGGCCGCTAGTGGATTGCTCAGAACCGGTTTCTTTTTCTGCACTAGCAGCCTGTGGCGGAGAATCTCCTTCAGCTGACAGTCGTACAGTCTCTACACCTATATACTGGGACAGAACAAAGGCAAAAGCATGCATCTCTTAAGTACCTGTGAAGAGATAGCAAGCTGTGTGCCTTTGTTTCCCTCTGTGGCATTTACATTTGTGTGAGGTTCCAGCCGCCTCCAGTCAAGATATTCAAACAAAAGGAGGTCTGATGGCCCCTTAACTTCGGCCTGGCTGGAGGTAGGAAAAAAAAAATGCATTGGCATAGCCAATAGGTCTCGCCTTTGGGACCTTATAAGTGTTTAGTTATCCAGCAAAATATCCTTGGTGCAACAACATCAACTGTTGCATGGCTAAACACTTATGTTATAAGGTCCCAAAGGCGAGACCTATTGGCTATGCCAATGCGTGTTTGTTTTCTGTCGGCATTATTTTAGTGAAAGCCATGCATATTTTAATTCTTATGTTATTTGCAATATATTTGCAGTGCTACTGCTTATATCTCCCAAGTCTGGCATTGTGGCATCTTCTCTAGCCGTCATTTTCATGAGTTAAATCGCTTGTCGTTGTGAAACTTACTCCTTACTCTAAACGTGCTAGTCAATAAACTGCGCTGATGAGCCTCACTATCGTTCTCACCACAACAAGAAGCACCGCCATTGTCTGTTAAGGTGACATTGGATTATTGCTTCAACTAGGAGACCATGTTGCTTGTTTATCTTTCTAGGTCTCATACAGAGCAAAGCGTTTGAAAAAGCACGTTCCTAGGCTGTGTTTCAGGTAGGTTGAACCGTTTATTTGTCTTGGACTGAGACTTCAAGATGGACGCACATTTGTTTGGGCGGTGTGCATTTCAGCGCCAAGGCCTGCTTTTCTATGTGGACACAGCTTATCAAACACAGCCGTTAATTTACACCTTTGGTATTGTGTCTTGTACTTCTTACAATCATATGGGTGAGGTCACGATTGTTGTTATGATGCTTGAAAAGTAGTTCCTGCATCTGTTGACAGTGATCATTTCTCACTATGCACTGAATCACGAATCCACATTATTCCTCTACATTTCCGTCACAGCATGCCACAATTCTAACTAATTAAGTGCACACAAAGTCTATCAGCTTCTAAGCAATTTCCTTTCAATGCATAATCATGGTTCTAAATCAATTTGGAGTAACTATGACTTTCATGAACTAAACAGTGTCTTTTTGTTACCTCTGTTTGCTTTTTCGTTCTTTTACAAATCATTAGGGTATTGCAATCCGCAATATAGATTATTTTAATGTACTACCTAATCAAATGGTTTTGTGTGTGGGTCCCTGTGTATTTCTATGAAAAAAAGTATGTGTGTTTTTGCAGGTGTGCGTGTGTGAGAGACCAATTTACTTTGTAACAAAAGGGCAAGGCAGTAGCTTTGGGATCAGGCCATGATGCTCCACATGGTGCCATATTTGTTCACTCGTTTAGGGGTCCCTAACCAAATATGATTGCACTTTAGTTTTTGTTTATGTATCTGCTTGTTTGTCAAAAAATCAAGTCAAAAATACTGTGCTTCAAAAATATTGTAGGCCAACTATCAACTACCAAGTTCTTGTGATGGTGTATATAGTTTTAAAACTACCGTCAGTATAAAGATCACCCCACTTGCGTAGCATATGCTGGCACGCAACTTCTCCCGCTATCTCAAGGACTGGGGACCATAAAAGTTGTAGTTTTAGCAAGTACAGCATCGGGGTACCGAGTCTAGTGGCTATGTCCCTCCACACCGCATTAGTGCAGTCTACCGTGGTGGGATTCCCGTCTCTGCCCTTGGGTTTATGCGCGATGAATCCCGCCAGTGGAATGGGATCCATATAACCCTGTTCAATAGCTAAGTGTGGCATGTATGGGGGAGGGTGGAACCAGTATGTGGCATAGTGTGCCTGTGCGCATATATAATATAGTTTCATGTCTGGTGCTTCAAAGCCCCCCTGCGAGAAAGGGCGAGTCAGGATGTCCCAGCTTAGCCTGGGCTGTCTCCCCACCCACGCCAGTCTGATTAACTGTGATTGGAGCATTTTGAGAGAGCCCAGGCTGTACTGTATGTTTAGGAACAGGTACAATAGCTTGGGTAGTATTATCATTTTAATTAGTGACATGCGTCCCGCCATTGAGAGGGACAGGGCAATAGGGGCGATAGGTGACCGTTACTCTGGCCTGTTGGTTCCGGTATAATAGCGCGATCCAAGAAAGAAAGCAAGAGGGGACTCCCATCCTCCCCAGTACCCCCATGAGATAGCTCCACTCCACCGACTCAAACACCTTGGTGGCGTCGATGAAGACCGCAGCTGCCTTTATGTCTGGGTCTATTTCCTGTAACAACGAGAACAGGGTGCGCAGATTGTGCGAAGTTGAGCGGCCCGGGATGAACCCCGCCTGATCAGGCAGAACTAGGGACCCCATAAGGAGATTTAGTCTGTTAGCGAGCACCTTGGCTAAGATCTTGGCGTCACAATTTATGAGGGATAATTGCTGCCCTAATCTCATCCTCCTCAATCTCCACCGCTAGGAGCTCATGTTGTGCTCCCCAAGCCACCCTAAGGTCACATCCTCCAGATATGTATCCAGGGAGATCGCCAGCAGTCCCTGAGAGGACTACGATACAAAGTAAAATGTTGTGAAAGCTTGGAGGATACCGGGGGTGTCTTTATGCAAATTATCAATCCTGTCTCTTATCTCCGTCACATAATTGGCAAATCTGGGGTGGTGGATTTGGTCCGCAAGAGCCCTCCCCATATCTACGCGCTCTATAATATCGCCCGCGGGGCAGGCATTCCCTGTCTGCTGTTTCCTTGTACTCAGTGTATTCCGAAGAGCAATTTGCATTTGCGCCGTGGGGGAGTCAGCAAGCTATTGTTCTAACCTTTTGAGGTTTGCCTCTAAATGGACGAGGGTATTGCGTATGTCCCATAGCACTCCGCCTCCCTTCACCATACATATACCCCTGATCGTTAGTTTGAACACCTCCCATACAGTGGTGAGGCGTACCACTAATCCTACGTTTCGCTTGAAAAATTCTTGTATCTCTTGCCCCAGCTCTGTCCTAAACACAACGTCTAATAATGTTGCTTGTAGGAGCCGCCAGGCACAGTAGGGCATGTTTTGCTCTGTGGGGACAAGAGTGATCCGGACCGGGGAATGGTCAGATATGGTGCGAGCTAGGTGCTGGGTGTGTGTCACACATGTCCCCAACCCCCTGGACACTATCCAGTAATCCATCCTAGACCAGGACGAGTGTATTGCGGAATAATGAGTGCCCTCCTTCAGCTGTGGGTGCACATGTCGCCATGCATCGATTAATTAATGCTGTGTCATAATCTGTCGCAGCTGTTTCTGAGAGGCTGTAGAGTGATGTGGTTGTGGGTTTGATCTATCCTCCTGAGGCTCCAAGGCCGTGTTGAAGTCCCCTCCCCATAGCACGTAGGTGGACCCTATGCTCAGCACTTTCCCCTAGAGGACATTATAAAAGGCAGGGTCATCCACATTTGGTCTATAACAACATACCAACATGTCCGAGCATGAAGCCAGCCTTCTCCACATGATGCTATATCGCCCCTGGGCATCTTGTAATGATCCCACTGCCAACTACGGCGTATTCTTCTTTATTAAAATCGCCAACCCTTCTGGCATACATGGAGTACATGGAAAAGCCTCTGTGCGCCGCCCATCGAGATGCAAAAGTAGGATCCCCTCTGGGTGCCATATGTGTCTCCTGTAACATGGCAGCGTGAATGTTGTGCCTGTCGAGGTAGGCAAGGACTTGCCTGCATTTCTGGGGGTTACCTAACCCTCTAATGTTCCAGGTAAGGAAATGAATTCCCTGTCCATCCCTCTGTTCCGCCATGTGGAGGGAGGTATATTTGCAGTATGGTGATCTTCACCGAGGGGCAGCCCTCCCCGCCTTCCCGGCCCCCACCCACGGCTGTCGGCACCGTTTGTGTACATGTACTGTGCGACTAGAATGGTGCAATTCCCCCCTCCCACCTCCCACATCCCTAACTTGTCGAAGCCAGAAACCCTCCCACCCCCAAAAACCCCACTGTCAACTGGTCGAGTAAGCTTTTCCAGGTGCCCGTATCCCTGAATTCTGTCAATTCCAGAGGCGGCAGGCAGGTATCGCCAAGGTTCGTCCTGCCCATACTCTAAGCGAGCACATATCTGGGAGGGGCTCTTAGGTCGAGGCACACAGACAGTCTCGATAACCATTGATTCTGTTCTAGCAAAAGCAAACCGTCCCTTGCAAAAGAGGGAGAGAAAGGAATAGGAGAAACAGAGTGAAGAAAAAGACAACAGAATAGATAGTGGGGAAAAAAACACACACAAAAAAACAAGAGTCTCGGTGGTATCCACATTCGGGCGTTTAGTGACACGCTTCAGGTAGTCCTCCACCTGTTGTGGGCTAGTATAAAATAATTGTTTCCCCTGGTGAGTGATCTGGAGGCGGGCTGGGTACAGCATAGCGTATTCGATCTGGGCCTTTCTTAATTTCTGTTTGACGGCTACAAACTTCTTCCTGGCCTCCTGCACTGCCATTGTAAAATCCGGGTAAAATGCTATTTTGTTTCCCTCGTATTCCAATTGCTACTTTACTCTGAAGATGTGGAGGACCACATCCTGGCCGTGATAGTTGAGGACTCTTGCAATTATCGGTTGCGGTGGTGCTCCTGGTGGAGGTCGGGGTCCCAGCAAGCGGTGTGCCCTCTCAACCACCAACTGTGCCGAGAAGGAGTCCACCCCGAACAACATCTTCATCATCCTCTCCACATAGTCCCCCATGCGGCCGGTGTTGGTGCTTTGTTACGCCGGGAGCGTGCTTCCAAGTCCTCATTCTTCGCAGCAATGACTTTCAGGAGGTGCTCCATTTGCTGCAGCTGTCCTTTTCTACCTTCTGAGGTATCCGTAAATTCTATGCTCTGCCTCCTGTAACCTGCCGTCGTGTTTCTCCAATTTTTGGGCCATGAAGTCAATCCGGGAGCACATCGAGTCCATTTTGCTTTCTATGGAGGTGAGGCTTTGTTTCATGGTCTTCAGGAGAGTCTTGACGTCTTCCTCCTCTGAGTTGGGGCCGAAGTTAGACCCCTCTGCCATTTCCTTTTCCACGTACCTAGAGTGGGATCTCACAGTTTTCCAAAGTTCAAAATACAGGTTCAAAAGACAGTCTGGACTGTTTGCCCTCCGTTCTGCCCATTTTGCTCCCACGCATTGTTGGTGTGCGTGCTGTAGGAAGCCTCCTCCTCCTCCGACGTCTGATCTCTTACTCTCCAACCCCTTCAGCCTGCGATAATCTCACAAATGTGGCACTCCTTCCTCCACAAGCCAGGCGCCTGTCGCCTTGGGTCCATGGTGGTGTATATAGTTACATGTTTTGGTGCCTTTATTTCACAAAATGCAGTGGTATAAAAACCAATATAACACCAGGCACCATGAAATATGGAAAATATGGATTACATCATCATAATTACAGTTCCCAAACCATTCTGCAGAGCTTTACTATTGTCACAGCCACTAGCAGTATGCAGCATGAAGGACCAAATTATGTGACAAGATTATCTAAATTATGCGGCAAAAATGCAAACCACAATTCTAGTCAGGGTAAGGCACGTGCAGAAGTTCAAAGGGGCTGAAGCCAACCCCCTTCTGTGATACCTCCCTGTAGGCAAATAAAAGGCATGGCAGGTGGACATCCCACTTCCGCCTTATGGGATCCGATAGGCCCATTATCATACCTTTTAGGATCCTGTTTAACCTCTCAATAAGTCCATTAGTTTGAGGCTGATAAGGAGTAGAGAACTTGTAGGTTACCCCACATTCCTTCCACATGGCCTTCATGTACCCTGACATTAAGTTGGCATGACGGTCTGACACCACCTCCTTCGGGAACCCCATATGGGTAAAGATCCCCATCAGGGCCCTGGCCACAGTAGGTGCTGTCATTATCCTCAGAGGGATCGCCTCCGGGTGGCATGGTCCACCAAGACCAGGATGAACCTGTCGCCCATGGCTGTCTTTGGGTCTAGTGGCCCACTAATGTGAATGCCCACCCTTTCAAAATGGGTGCCAACGACAGGAAAAGGTTGCAAGGAAACCTTGCGCTTCCCTCCTGATTTGGCACTGGCCTGGCAGGTAGGGCAGGACCTGCAGAAAGCATCTGAGGCCCTTCTCATTTGAGGCTAAAAAAAGTGGGTGACAAGCCTGTCAAAGGTCTTGTTCGGCCCCAAATGACCTGCCAGGGGTACATCCTAAGCCATCTCCAGTAGGCAGGTTCTGTAGCACTGTGGGATCACCAACACACGGGTTGCACCAGGCTCAGGAACCTTAGACTCACTATACAGGAGACCATTCTCCCAGTAAACAGGTGATCACCAGAGGTGTCGTCAGCAGCCTGTGTCTCGGCCTGCTGCCGTAGGCCCACAAGAGCAGAGCATTTCCTCACGCCTTGTAGAAATCCTCCCTGGTGGGACCTCCTTCCTTCTGCCAGTTGGCCAGCTGAGGATGGTTCCCCAGGGTGGCAACATCCTTTCCCTGTAGGCTCTGGGGCATACCCCTCAGGATCAGTCAACCACCACCGGGCCGGGGGAGTTTAAGGAGTGGGTTTCCCATGTCCCTTGCCCTTCCTCTTTTCGCCAGGCAGCTGGGTCATTCTTCCAGACTCCACATTCTCCTGACTACACCCTCTCGAGCTGCCATGCACTGTGTGGTGAGGCACACCCACTCAGGCAACCCTAACATCTCAAAGAGGGACCTGAGCTCCATCTCCTTCCAGGTGGTGTGCTCCAGTTTATTTCCAAGCAGACAACCCCCAGGCATGGACGGACTCACACCTACCTTCAATGGATTATCCCCAGTCAAAAGTAACCAGAGCCATTGGATAGTGATTCTCATGGTTGTCATCTGCAACAACTTGTTGGAATGCATTAGGGGCTACCTGCTCTGAGGTCACCAGTTGACATTATCATGCTGGCTCCAGTGTCTCTTAGAGCCTTTACCCTTTGCCCATTAATGGTGACCCACTGCCTGTACTTCCTAGTATTACTAGTCATGTGAGTTCTCTGCACCATCTCTCCATCACTTAGGCACACAAGGGTAACCTCTACTCTGTCCCCCACACTATATCGGGCAATCTCCTCCCCGTCCCAGTGACTGCCCACCAGCGGGGGCTGTGTCCACTTGGGACACTTGGCATCCCCTTGAAGTGCCATTTCGGCTGGCACTCATAGCACTTGGGGGGTGCCTTTCCTGCAGATTTACTGTCAGGGAACCACCACTTCTTTTTCTCTTTTTCTCAGTTGGGTAATGGGAGTCCTGACCCGTGGAACTAGTTTGGGGCCCTTTAGAGAACTCCTTTGTTTATCTGTCCCTCATTCTTCTGATGGGGACCCTGCCCACACTTGTAGTGATCCCTCCCAAATACCTTCTTGTGGACCCTGGTTCTGACCAGTGGTCTGCATCCTTAGCAAGGTCCCTGGGGTCAGTGAGCTTACTATCAATCAAGTGTTGGTGCAGATCTGCAAAGCAAAGACTAAACATGTGCTCATTTGCAAACAAATTTGAACAGCCCCTAATAATCATTTACTTCATGGCCCTTTACCCAACTATCATGTGCCTTGCAAAATTAATTCACATAATCCACCCAGTCTGTTGGGCCAGCTTCTGGCTGTCCCTAAACTTCTGTCTGTACTCTGGGGTCAGACCATACTTCTTGACAAGGGCTTCCTTCCTGGGGGGGGGGGATACCTCATCCTGTCTCGCTTCTCTAGGGCCAGTAGGGTTTCTTTTCCCTCACTAGGGATATGCCTCCACAGACTAGCCTCCAAATCCTCCTCAGGAAACTTGTGCATCTGTAAGGCAACCTCATAACCCTCAAACCACTTGTCAATATTAACGGTGGGCAGTGAACTCCGCTCTGCCGACGGAGTTCACGGAGTTCTGGGCACTCGGCGCTCCGATTGGAGCCGGAGTTCAGCAAAAAACTCTGCTGTTGCTGCGTAGCGGAGTTTACCGGGGACAGCCGCCCACCCCTGTTACCAGTACACAAGCCAAGAAGCACCAAGGACCTTGCAGCAGCACCCTATATGCCATAGGCATATGTAAATGTTAACTTAAGAGGCTCCCTAATCGCTACAGGAACGGGACTGTCTGTAATGCCATACCTGTGTTCAAAATCAATTCAGCGCGCACAACGAGAAAGACCAGCTCACGTACGGCTGGGTAATGAAGACTTCCAGAGCAGCAGATGGTCACATCCGGTGCAGAACCAATTATTCCTAAGGAAGGAGATGAGTAGGACGGTCTTTTGAGGGCGGGTCATTTGGTTTAGCCAATCACAGGATTTACATCGCCAAAACACACCCAGTGCCGTCCCTTTCCCAGAATAATTTATGTTTTATTTTTAAAAAGTCATCATGGTTGACGCCTCTCACCTACCCGCGACTCGGAAAATTGAAAGCAATTGGATATTTCTGACGGGAGGTAAGGTAAGTGTTCAAAACCTTCCCTTTGATTTGGGGGTTGGCTGGTGAATGAATACGAGCTAGAATAGTACAAAATTAAATTATTTGATTTCGGTATTTGCCTGCATTGCTCAGTCACTTTATCACTTTAGAGGATGTTTAGGACTGCGGTGAGACTGAGGAACCAGTGTCTGCATTCTCGAATAAAAAATTGCTCGCTTGTTTGTTACGCCACTGACTGCTTAAGTTAAGTCACAGCCGGCAGTGAGAGGAGGCATTCTGTCAGCTGTCACAACTTGGGCATATTGTCATCTAGCCTTATCATTCTTAACAAAAGAAAATGCTTGCTGTGTTTCAACTATGCGCCGGTGCAGTTTGGTTCATAATCCTCCGAGTCCTAACATGATCATGACAAGCAGATTGGATGTGGCATTCAACCAAGTCTGTCGAACAGCTGCCCTGTTTCTCTCTTGTTTTGCCATCTGCTTGCTCTGGGACTAGCCTTTCAGCACACGCTACCATGCTGCACCTAGCAGTGCTGTACTAGGAAGTTGTTAGATATTGCACAGCATATGTGCTCGTATATTATGCTCATTTACCCAGATCTTCCAATACACGTTAGCTAGCTGATCGGACGGGACCACGGTGAGAGAGAAGCTTTAGTTTCTTTAAAGCAACATGTGTGCGATGTTCATATCTTCTTCGTAGGGCTGGCGTCTCAGCAGGTTTGCAGTATGTGTAAGGGTAACAATGAGGAGAATGTGCCCGGAACCGTTTTGACAGTGTATGAGACAAAGCCTGAGTGTGTTGAAATGTAAATGCATCAAATTGGATTGGTAGTAATAATGCTGTACTATGCGTGCGGAGCTTCGCGGAATCTCACTGAGTTTTTCGGTAACTCCGCGGAATTCCGTGAAGTGAAACTCCACGAACTCCGTCCACGGTTAGTCAATATTACCTCTCACAACACAGTTAGGCACCAGACCTTTAGGAATATGGGTCCTCTTGTCTCCAGAGGGTACTGATGAAATGCTGCCACCATCACTGCTGGAAACTGCCTGCCCGGCCTTGAGGTTAAGCTCCTTAAGACTCAGTTCACAAGCCCACATCAATTTCCTCTCCTCTATGGCCAGTTTCTTTGCCTCCTTCTCCAGTTCTAAGCTGGCAGCTCTAACTTGAGCTCCCTTTCCTTCCGCCTGTCCTCCAACTCCTCTGGGATAAGGCCACTGGAAGACACACTGCTCCCTGTGCGGGGAGCAAGTACTAACTCAGGGGTCAAATCATCCCCTCAACTGCAGGTGGTACCACAGGAAGGTCCTCTCCAGGCCCTTCCCCCTCAGAACTGGTATCCAAATCCTCTTCTTCTCAGTCCATCTGATCCTGTTGCTGTAGCCAGTGACTGGTGGACTTCCCCGCTGGCCCTCAGCGCCTTTTGCAGCTCCACCTTCCTGGTGGTGCTCTTTGCCAGAAGTCCCCTCTCTTTGCAGAACTCCTTGAGCTGGGCCACAGTGTAGGACTCCATGTTAGCCAGCTCAAACTCCATCTTTGCAGGTGAGGCCACAGACACAATCAGACAGGGAGAGCAGGAATGATTTTAAAGAAAAAGCAAAAAGGCCAACCAGGGAGAATTTAAAACTAAAATTGCTCTTAGATATGGGATGGTAGTGTATACCAAATCACTGTATGATACTGCACAGATGCAAGTCGTACATTCACCACTGATCACCAAGGTTAGAAATTGGGTTACAGGTTGACTACGGTGTGAACCTTGGTGAAGCAGCAACCACAATCCTAGTCAGGGTAAGGCACAAGCAAACCCCAAATTAACCTGTGCTCACCTCCTCGTAGCTGGGCACAGAGCACTCAGGCTTAACTTAGAATCAATGTGTAAAGTATGTGTGCAACACTTCAAGCAGTAAAACAGTGAAAACACCACACAAAAAGATCCCACACCAGGTTAGAAAAATAAAGCAGCATTAAATAAATAAAATAAGACCAAAACAACAAAATTCCAATCAGTAGACCTAGAGTTATGAATTTCTAAAGAATAAACTGCAATATAGTGCCTAAAAGCATAAAGCACCAACTACGGCTACCTGGCTGTGCTGGATTAGGTCAAAGTCAAAAGTTCAGGCCAATCACGATGAAGTGCAGGTTGGATACAGTCCCAGATTAGTCCAGCTGAAGTTTTACCTTCTCAAGTTTTGTACAAAGAATCTCGTTCATGTTGGAGAGAGTCGCAAGGAGAGCATCGCTGGTGGTCGTCGGCTTCACGCAAAGAGCAGGCCGGGCATCGTGGATGAGTGGGCTGGTGTTTCGCGCTGGCAGACCCCTGCGAGCGATCAATGCTGCTGTGTGAAAAGACGGACTGGCAGCGGCTCATGCTGATTTTCAGTGCGAGCAGTACAGTTCCGGTGCAAATGGGCTTGTTCGCAGTCACGAAGAGCCCAAAAGCTGGAATTTAGGAGCTTGGAGGCCACATCAAGGGTCCAGGACCTGAGGTGCACCTCTTGAGGGTCAGGAACTTGTTGAAGATGGGTCAAGGAGCTGTTGGGAAGCCTTTTATTTCCCTGAGGCTCAGATCAGGCGGCCATCAGACTAGCCCTTTGATTCACTCTGGGGTCCTGGGTTCAAGATGAAGTTGTGGGTCCAGTTCTTCTTCCCCAGGCAAGAGGGCAGCAGGCTAGCACAGCAGGGCAGCAGTGCCTTTAGAACAGAAGTCCTGCAGAGTGGAAGTCCTTGTAGCAGCACAGCAGTCCTTCTTCCTGGCAGAGTATCCACAGGTCCAAAAGTGTACTGAAGTAGTGGTGTCTGGGGTCCTTCAAGTTGAGCCTTTGAAGTGGGGAAAAAGCTTCTAGAGGCATGCCTTTGAAGTGCACGGATGCCCTGCATCCCTGGCTCCAGACTAACTACAGGGGTATGCAGCCTTTTGTGCAGAGACAGGGCGCAGCCTAATGAGGTTGAGGCTGAGCCCAGCTCTTCCCTCCCATCCTGTCAGTGATGGCCCAACCAGGCACACCTAAGGTCCCATTGTGTGTGCTGTCTAGGAAGAATACACAAAGCCCAACTGCAGCTAGTCATGTGAACACAAACAGGTTGCAGGCACCACATGGGTAAGGCAAGAAAATGCCAACTTCTTAAAATATCATTTTCAGAATCGTAATTTAAAATCTGACTTCACCATAAGTCAGGATTTTAATTTAGGATTCCAAGGAGACTAAGCACAAGCCAATCATCTCCTCCTATTTGGAAATTACAATTTTAAAATGTAGTAATGTAATTCCAATGTTAGCCTATAGGCGAGATAGGCCTTGCAGTAGTTAACATTGAATGTAAGAATTTTTTAACTACCAGGACATGTAAAACTTTAAAGTGCATGTCCAACTTTCTAAATACACTGCACCCTGCCCTTGGGCTATCCAGGGCCTACCTTAGAGGTCACGAATATGTTCTACCATCTTGTATTGTAGTTACCGCTGAGGAAGGGAATTATCCTGCAATGCATTGAGTACAATGTATAGAGGCTATGTCATGAGGAATATTGAACCCCCTTGTGCTGCTAAGAAAAGCTTGGATTCACATCTTTGAAAACGTTGTGATGAAAAATTGATGAAGTATAAAACCTTTGGATTAAAAAAGGAGAACTTATATGGATTTGCACTTGTAAAATCTGAACCTAACTATAACGTCCTTTTAACCTTTGGTTTTTCTGGTGAATATATATATATATATATTATCTACTGGCGGTCGCCAGTAGATAGTTATAGTTAAAACCTATTATCCATAGGAAATCCGCGACATTCTATTTGAAATAACGTTGGCGCCGGTTGACGAATCTTCGCGAAAGTTTCCAACTTGTTGGGGCGCTCCGGTCCGCTCCTATCCTGAAAGTCTCGGGGTGATACGTCAAGCAGGGGCCGAGAAAAAAGGGGGGTCCCAAAACGCGTTTTCCCCATTCATTTTTCCATAGGAACCTTTAGCCGCAGCTACAGCCCGAACTGCTGAACGGAATTACACCAAATTTGGCAAAGAGGCAGCCCTTGGTTCAGTGTCATGCCTTTTGCTTAAATGGTGTAAATCCGTTCAGTAGTTCCTGAGAAAATCAAAAGTAGTACTTGTAATGATGCGGAGCCTAACCACACATGTCATCGTGAGATCTGATTGGCTGTCAGCACTTCATCCTGGAATTGCTGGCAGCCATCTTGGGACCAATATAAATGATAGTACCTCATTGAAATGCATTGTAGTGAATAGAAGATTTTGAGGGTCACCAAAAGGAGAACTATAAAGGGTGATAACAGGCTTTAGTTACATTAGAATTTATTTGTTGATGGTACCATACTAATTTTAGGAATTGTGGTGTATTCTAAGGTGATTTTACCATGTGAAAAACCTTCTGCTGGGATATCATGAATCATGTTTGAGAGAACACTATTTTCTCATGCTTGTCCCATGGAGGTTTGGAAGGTGCTCCAGAAGCTAAAATGAGAGCATATTTTCTGTAAATTCACATTATCTTTCTCACTCATGTGAGAATGAAGTCTGACATTCTCAGTAAAACATGTACATGCAACAAGGGCAGAGACTGTCAGTTGATTCCTTTGTGTTCTACTGCAGCTTCCCAGAGTGTTCTAAAGAACAACTAGAGTGCTAACAGCCTTACTTATGACAAAAGTATGGCACACCTGAAGCCATCTTGATTGGAATAAACTGGTAACACTTAAACAATTTAATTTAAAAAGGAACAAAATGATGGGGTTCATTTTGTCATAGAAATTATGGTTAGTGCTGTAGAAAGAAAAATTAGGGCATGTTTCAAGTGTGATCTCAAATATCTTCCTGTTATATTTCAACAGGAGCAGCCTGCCAGTTGATGCCTTTGTGTTCTACTGCAGCTTCCCAGAGTGTTCTAAAGAACAACTAGAGCGCTAACAGCCTTACTTATGACAAAAGTATGGCACACCTGAAGCCATCTTGATTGGAATAAACTGGTAACACTTAAAACATTTAATTTAAAAAGGAACAAAATGATGGGGTTCATTTTGTCTTAGAAATTATGGTTAGTGCTGTAGAAAGAAAAATTAGGACATATTTCAAGTGTGATCTCAAATATCTTCCTGTTATATTTCAACAGGAGCAGCCTGCCAGTTGATGCCTTTGTGTTCTACTGCAGCTTCCCAGAGTGTTCTAAAGAACAACTAGAGCGCTAACAGCCTTACTTATGACAAAAGTATGGCACACCTGAAGCCATCTTGATTGGAATAAACTGGTAACACTTAAAACATTTAATTTAAAAAGGAACAAAATGAGGGGTTCTTTTTGAAATAGAAATTATGGTTAGTGCTGCAGAAAGAAAAATTAGGGCATGTTTTAAGTGAGATCTCAATTCCTCTTCTATTTCATTAGAAAATTCTGACATGCAGACTGAAACAATCACTTTCAATACCAGCAGCAGACTACCAGTTAACTCCCTGGTGAGCAGTAGCTTTACTCCAGTGATCTAATGAGCAACTAGAGTGCTAACATTCTGAATTTATGGCAGATGTGAGACATCTGAATGCCTTCTTGATGGAATCAAAGTAAAAAACTGAAAGCATTTCCTACTGAGGAGACTGCAGTAAATGAAGAAATTAGGAAACTTCGTAACAAAGAAGTCTTCCAAGATGGCCACCAGTGAAAAAAGAGCCCAAATGTAGCACAAATATTACCCAGATGTAGCCCACATATAGCCCAATGACAAAAGTGTGCAAAACACTTTTTATTTTTAGTTTTTTTGCAGTTTTATGTAGTGCAGACTGGTCAGGTATTGGAGCATTGCATCTTAAAACATGACCCCCCTACACTACAAAAAAACCACTGCACTACCTTAAACCCTAAAACACTACCCCAGGACGACCCCCTACACTACACAAGCACCACTGCACTATCCTAAACCCTAAAACACTACCCCCAGCACGACCCCCTACACTACCCAAACACCACTGCACTAACCTAAATCCTAAAACACTACCACCAGCACGACCCCCTACACTACCCAAACACCACTGCACTACCCTAAAACATGACCCCCTACACTACACAAACACCACTGCACTACCCTAAACCCTAAAACACTACCCCCAGCACGACCTCCTACACTACACAAGCACCACTGCATTACCCTAAACCCTAAAACACTACCCCCAGCACGACCCCTACACTACACAAACACCACTGCACTACCCTAAACCCTAAAACACTACCCCCAGCACGACCCCCTACACTACCCAAACACCACTGCACTAACCTAAATCCTAAAACACTACCCCCAGCACGACCCCCTACACTACCCAAACACCACTGCACTACCCTAAAACATGACCCCCTACACTACACAAACACAACTGCACTACCCTAAACCATAAAACACTACCCCCAACACGACCCCCTACACTACACAAGCACCACTGCACTACCCTAAACCGTAAAACACTATCCCCAGCATGACCCCCTACACTGCCCGAACACCACTGCACTGCCCTAAACCCTGAAACACCAGCCCCTGCATGACCCCCTACACTGCCCGAACACCACTGCACTGCCCTAAACCCTGAAACACCACCCCTAGCACGACCCCCTACACTGCCCGAACACCACTGCACTGCCCTAAACCCTGAAACACCACCCCCTTCACGACCCCCTACACTGCCCGAACACCACTGCGCTGCCCTAAACCCTGAAACACCACCCCCAGCATGACCCCCTACACTGCCCGAACACCACTGCACTGCCCTAAACCCTGAAACACTACCCCCAGCAAGACCCCCTACACTGCCCGAACACCACTGCACTGCCCTAAACCCTGAAACAACACCCCCAGCAAGACCCCCTACACTGCCCGAACACCACTGACCTAAACCCTGAAACACCACCCCCAGCACGACCCCCTACACTGCCCGAACACCACTGCACTGCCCTAAACCCTGAAACACTACCCCCAGCATGACCCCCTACACTGCCCGAACACCACTGCTCTGCCCAAAACCCTGAAACACCAGCCCCAGCACGACCCCCTACACTGCCCGAACACCACTGCACTGCCCTAAACCTTGAAACACCAGCCCCTGCACGACCCCCTACACTGCCCGAACACCACTGCACTACCCTAAACCCTGAAACATCACCCCCAGCATGACCCCCTACACTGCCCGAGCACCACTGCACTGCCCTAAACCCTGAAACACCAGCCCCAGCATGACCCCCTACACTGCCCGAACACCACTGCACTGCCCTAAACCCTGAAACACCAGCCCCAGCACGACCGCCTACACTGCCCGAACACCACTGCACTGCCCTAAACCCTGAAACACCAGCCCCAGCACGACCCCCTACACTGCCCGAACACCACTGCACTGCCCTAAACCATGAAACACCAGCCTCAGCACGACCCCCTACACTGCCTGAACACCACTGCACTGCCCTGAACCCTGAAACACCAGCCCCAGCACAACACCCTACACTGCCCGAACACCACTGCACTGCCCAAAACCCTGAAACACCACCCCGTGCATGACCCCCTACACTGCCCAAACACCACTGCACTGCCCTAAACCCTGAAACACCACCCCCAGCGCGACCCCCTACACTGCCTGAACACCACTGCACTAAACCCTGAAACACCACCCTCTGCACAACCCCCTACACTGCTCGAACACTACTGCACTGCCCTAAACCCAGAAACACCATCCCCAGCACGACCCCCTATACTGCACGAACACCAATGCACTGCCCTAAACCCTGAAACACTACCCCCAGCAAGACCCCCTACACTGCCCGAACACCACTGCACTGCCCTAAACCCTGAAACATCACCCCCAGCAAGGCCCCCTACACTGCCCGAACACCACTGCCCTAAAC
The DNA here is from genome assembly GCA_963921515.1 of Calotriton arnoldi. NCBI lineage: Eukaryota > Metazoa > Chordata > Amphibia > Caudata > Salamandridae > Calotriton > Calotriton arnoldi. Next base: position 35,055 of record CAWUFW010016658.1, on the reverse strand, counting down.
CCTGAAACACCACCCCCAGCAAGACCCCCTACACTGCCCGAACACCACTGCACTGCCCTAAACCCTGAAACACCAGCCCCAGCACGACCCCCTACACTGCCCGAACACCACTGCACTGCCCTAAACCCTGAAACACCACCCCCTGCATGACCCCCTACACTGCCCGAACACCACTGTACTGCCCTAAACCCTGAAACCCCACCCCCAGCATGACCCCCTACACTGCCAGAACACCACTGCACTGCCCTAAACCCTGAAACACCACCCCCTGCATGACCCCCTACACTGCCTGAACACTAATGCACTGCCCTAAACCCTGAAACACCACCCCCAGCACGACCCCCTACACTGCACGAACACCACTGCACCGCCCTAAACCCTGACACACTACCCCCAGCAAGACCCCCTACACTGCCCGAACACCACTGCACTGCCCTAAACCCTGAAACACCACCCCCAGCAAGACCCCCTACACTGCCTGAACACCACTGCACTGCCCTAAACCCTGAAACACCACCCCCAGCAAGACCCCCTACACTGCCCGAACACCACTGCACTGCCCTAAACCCTGAAACACCACCCCCAGCACGACCCCCTACACTGCCCGAACACCACTGCTCTGCCCAAAACCCTGAAACACCAGCCCCAGCACGACCCCCTACACTGCCCGAACACCACTGCACTGCCCTAAACCCTGAAACACCAGCCCCAGCACGACCCCCTACACTGCCCGAACACCACTGCACTGCCCTAAATCCTGAAACACCACACTCAGCATGACCCCCTACACTGCCCGAACACCACTGCACTGCCCTAAACCCTGAAACACCAGCCCCAGCATGACCCCGTACACTGCCCGCACACCACTGCACTGCCCTAAACCCTGAAACACCAGCCCCAGCACAACCCCGTACACTGCCCGAACACCACTGCACTGCCCTAAACCCTGAAACACCAGCCCCAGCACGACCGCCTACACTGCCCGAAAACTACTGCACTGCCCTAAATCCTGAAACACCACCCCCAGCAAGACTACCTACACTGGCCGAACACCACTGCACTGCCCTAAACCCTGAAACACCACCCCCTGCACGACCACCTACACTGCCCAAACACTAATGCACTGCCCTAAACCCTGAAAGACCACCCCTCAGCACGACACCCTACACTGCCCGAACACCACTGCACTGCCCTAAACCCTGAAACACCACCCCAGCACGACCCCCTACACTGCCCGAACACCACTGCACTAAACCCTGAAACACCACCCCCTGCACGACCCCCTACACTGCCGGAACACCACTGCACTGCCCTAAACCCTGAAACACCACCCCCAGCACGACCCCCTACACTGCCCTAACACCACTGCACTGCCCTAAACCCTGAAACATCACCCCCAGCACAACCCCCTACACTGCCTGAGCACCATTGCACTGCCCTAAACCCTGAAACACCACCCCCAGCACGACCCCCTACACTGCCCGAACACCACTGCACTGCCCTAAACCCTGAAACACCAGCCCCAGCAAGACCACCTACACTGCCCGAACACCACTGCATTGCCCTAGACTCTGAAACACCAGCCCCAGCAAGACCCCCTACACTGCCCGAACACCACTGCACTGCCCTAAACCCTGAAACACCAGCCCCAGCATGACCCCCTATACTGCCCGAACACCACTGCACTGCCCTAAACCCTGAAACACCAGCCCCAGCACGACCCCCTACACTGCCCGAACACCACTGCACTGCCCTAAACCCTGAAACACCAGCCCCAGCACGACCCCCTACACTGCCCGTACACCACTGCACTGCCCTAAACCCTGAAACACCAGCCCCAGCACCACCCCCTACAATGCCCGAACACCACTGTACTGCCCTAAACCCTGAAACACCACCCCCTGCACCGCCCCCTACACTGCCCGAACACCACTGCACTGACCTAAACCCTGAAACACCACCCCCTGCGCGACCCCCTACACTGCCCGAACACCACTGCACTGCCCTAAACCCTGAAACACCACCCCTGCACCACCCCCTACACTGCCTGAACACCACTGCACTGCCCTAAACCCTGAAACACCACCCCCTGCACCGCCCCTACACTGCCCGAACACCACTGCACTGCCCTAAACCCTGAAACACCACCACCAGCATGACCCCCTTTACTGCTCGAACACCACTGCACTGCCCCAAACCCTGAAACACCACCCCCAGCATGACCCCCTACACTGCCCGAACACCACTGCCCTAAACCCTGAAACACCACCCCTGCACGACCCCCTACACTGCCCGAACACCACTGCACTGCCCTAAACCCTGAAACACCACCCCCAGCAAGACCCCCTACACTGCCCGAACACCACTGCACTGCCATAAACCCTAGAACACTACCCCCAGCATGACCCCCTACACTACCCGAACACCACTGCACTACCCTAAACCCTAAAATACTCCCCCAGCACGACCCCCTACACTACCCGAACACGACTGCACTGCCCTAAACCCTAAAACACTCCCCCCAGCACGACCCCCTACACTACCCGAACACCACTGCACTGCCCTAAACCCTAAAACACTCCCCCAGCACGACCCCCTACACTACCTAAACACCACTGCACTGCCCTAAACCCTAAAACACTACCCCCGCATGACCCCCTACACTACCCAAATACCAATGCACTACCCTAATCCCTAAAACACTACCCCCGCACAACCCCCTACACTACCCAAAGACCACTGCACTACCCTAAACTCTAAAACAATACCCCCCGCACGACTCCCTACACTACCCAAAGACCACTGCACTACCCTAAACCCTAAAGCACGACTCCCTACACTACCCAAACACCACTGCACTACCCTAAACCATAAAACACTACCCCCAGCAGTACCCCCTACGCTACCCAAACTCCACTGCACTACCCTAAACCCTAAAACACTACCCCCAGCAGTACCCCCTACACTACCCAAACACCATTGCACTACCCTAAACCCTAAAACACTACCCCCAGCAGTATCCCCTACTCTACCCAAACACCACTGCACTACCCTAAACCCTAAAACCCTAAAACACTAACCCCAGCACGACCCCCTACACTACCCAAACACCACTGTACTACCCTAAACCCTAAAACACTCCCCCAGCACGACTCCCTACACTACCCAAACACCACTGCACTACCCTAAACCCTAAATCTACCCCCAGCATGACCCCCTACACTACACAAACACCACTGCACTACCCTAAACCCTAAAACACTACCCCCAGCACGACCCTCTTCACTACCTAAACACAACTGCACAATTTGTTACAGGCGTTGCAACGCAGGCCTGTGGTGCTTACTGGAAGTACCTAGTGGGCTGGTTGGGCCCCAGGGACTCTCAGGATTCAAGGTGACCTAATCCCCCAACTTAAAACGCGCCACGGGGCGCGTTTGCACAGTGGTGAAGGGAGGGGGCGGGGCCTCAGGTGACATGTGCGCAAACACGCCCTGTGGTGCGTTTTAAGTTGGGGAGTTAATTCCCTTTGAATCCTGGGGGCCAACTAGCCCACCAGGTACCTTCAGTAAGCACAACAGAGGTGCGTTGCAGAGAGGTGAAAAAAGGTGCGTGGCCTCGGAACGCCTCTCTGCAACTTAGCTCTGTGGTCCTAACTGTAGGTACCTGGGGGGCTAGTTGGACCCCAGGGACCCTCAGGATTCAAGGGGACTTAATCCCGCAACTTAAAACGCGCCACGGGGCGCGTTTGCGCACATGTCACCTCAGCCCCCCCCTCCCTTCACCACTGTGCAAACGTGCACTGGCTCTGGTTAGTCAGAGTCAGTTACCACCAGTACCCGTCTGAAAAAGTTGTGGGCACAGGATGATTTTGCAACAAGGCCTCTTTCTGCTCCTCTTTGGTTCTTTCTGCACATCTTTTGCTTCTTTCTGTGCGTTTTTTCTTCTTTCTTCACATGTCCTACCTCTGTTGGCATAGTTAGAAACTAGCATTTAAAAAACCTTTGAAATTCACTTAAAAAATCATAGTTTTCAGGCACGTTATAGTTAGAAATTAGCATTTAAAAAACCTTTGAAATTCACTGAAAAAACCATAGGTTTCAGGCATGTTATAGTTAGAAATTAGCATTTAAAAAACCTTTGAAATTCACTGAAAAAACCATAGGTTTCAGGCACGTTATAGTTAGAAATTAGCATTTAAAAAACCTTTGAAATTCACTGAAAAAACCATAGGTTTCAGACACGTTATAGTTAGAAATTAGCATTTAAAAAACCTTTGAAATTCACTGAAAAAACCATAGGTTTTAGGGACAGTTATAGTTAGTTGGACATTGCACTCGTACAAAACCCGTGAAATTCCCCTGTTATAGTTAGTTCAGCTAACTATAACTCGCGCCCCGCAATGCACTGCTGATGACGTCACATATTACATCACTCATGACATGGTCAGTGACATCACTGATGACATCTCAAATGACATCACTGATGACATCATCCATGTGATAATTTCATGCATCTTCTCACACCCTAATATAACTTTTGATACACCCACTCTAAATTACAGACTGCCATTCTCAAAACCATAGACACTCCAACACCAAAAACTACATACCCACTCACTGATTCTTAGGTCTACACACACATCCACTCACTCACCTGTACAGTCACTCATACTTACAGTCACTCAGTACAGGACTATCATATGCACTCATACACCTATATAAACACTCACACACCGCCACTCATCCATAGAGGTACTCACACACCTAGTCAGTCATGCAAAAAATTAATCACACACCCATTTACTCACCTATACAGTTATACACACACCAGCTCACTTACTCATACAAATACTAGCACATTCTTACGCTCTTATACAATAACTGATACAAGCACACACGCATCCATACAGCCACTCTCACAATAACACACTCTCACTTATAGCCATGTAAATACTCTAACACACATATATACTGCCTTTTACATATGTAGTTACTCGCACATGTACCACTGAGATATACATTCACTCACTAACACACCCATACACACACTCACCCACCCAAGCAGTCCATCACAGATGCACTCTTGAAATCATGCACCCAGTGAATCACCCACTCACACATCTATGTATAGAGTCACACACACCCCACCCACACAAACACTCAGGCAGCCATACAGATACTCAGAGAACCAATCAATAACCCATATAGACACTCATGTAGCTATTCGCAAATCCATGCATCCACTTACACACCAACAAACAGACGGATACAGACATTCACACAGTTTAGTCACTAACCCATGCATTCAGTACGTTACGTTTAATCACTCACTTGTAGAGTCAGTCACTCACGTACTAAATCATCCATTCAGACACTTATACACCCACTCATTCTTCAATACGCCTTTCCCTATATATATTAAACATATTTAAACTTTACAGAAACACACAGTCACTGGATGATGTCATCAGTGATGTCATCATTGATGTCATTTGAGATGTCATCAGTGATGTCATCAGTGATGTCACTGACCATGTCATGAGTGATGTAATATGTGACGTCATCAGCAGTGCATTGCGGGGCGCGAGTTATAGTTAGCTGAACTAACTATAACAGGGGAATTTCACGGGTTTTGTACGAGTGCAATGTCCAACTAACTATAACTGTCCCTAAAACCTATGGTTTTTTCAGTGAATATATATATATATATATATATATATATATATATATATATATATATATATATATATATATATATATATATATATGAACAAACAGTCCTGCTCCCAAAGAAGAAGGCACGTACACAAAGCTGCTGGAATATGGCACCTTTATTTTCCTGGGTCTCCCTCGACCCCGAGCTCAAAGAGACGCGTTTTGGCTTCGCAGAAGCCTTTGTCAATCGAATTGGCGCCCAAACTGAGTGAGTATATATAGCACTTTTCCCCACAGGTGCAAAGTAGACATAGAAACAATACTATTACGTATATGCATGCACTGAAGTTCCTCCGTTAAACAATGTAACTGTTCTCTAGGAGCACACATGGACCTTTTCACACTGGTGTCATTAGAACTGATCCGACATTTACACTATTTGCACTGTCTGCACAATACAAAAAATATCTGCAAATTGGGATCATTAGTGAAACCGGCAACACCATGCCTTTCTCCGTGTCATGTGTATAAAGATGTACATAAATAAACCATATCGATGTCACCTGCATAAATGGGAACATATAACGTAAATGCACACAGGGCCGTCAATCGCTCCGAAATTTGTGCCTAAAAACATAAGATAAAAAATCCTGCTGCAAGATATCACCGCATTATTCTAACAAAATTACCCCTAATCCGGCATTTTTAGAAAGGCTGGGTCAAAGGTTAATGGCTGTGTGATCTATATTGAATACCGGGAGACAAAGATATATGATGCCCTGTTGTCTTCACGTACGCCAAATTGATGTCCTCTGGAGGCGTTGGGGCATACTAATTTACAACTGCGCACCGAGGCTGAAATAAACCCACAATGTGGTATTACAACATAAATGCTGGCCAGCCGGTGCGCACTCATGTCCCCACAGCACTACTACTCCCATAAGGCAACTCGGCAGACCGTTAAATAACGGAAGTCCACAGCCTTTGACCCATACATAAGTCATTTACATTAGTCCAATCCATCAGGGCTAAAGAAAAAAAATATTGAAAAGAAAATCAAATAATGACTTTTTAAAACGGAAAAGAAAGTCTCAAAGTTCTGGTCGGTAGTCAGCACTGAGTGTGAATTCTATCAGGCAAAGACCCGGGATCGAAGGAGACCAATAAACAAAACTGGATATGCCACACAGCTCTCACCGCTTCCGCATTGGCGTTTGCGGTGCCCAATAACCAGAGGGCACCAGACTCCTGGGTAAGGCATTTCTAGCTGGGGAAATACAACCCCCGTGCTGGCAGTCGCGAAAACTGCCCCGCTACGGGATCCTGGTCTCCTCACTGCTGTCATCCTTAATCCACTTCCTGGCAACCATTCTGGGGGCTCCACCTTTAGCATTTCCATACTGCACCAACAAGTCGCGGTCAGAAGGAAGAGCCACAAACGACTGGTGGTACGTGGACAGCGTTTAGACTGCTAACGCTGAATTAAATGAACAAACAGTCCTGCTCCCAAAGAAGAAGGCACGTACACAAAGCTGCTGGAATATGGCACCTTTATTTTCCTGGGTCTCCCTCGACCCCGAGCTCAAAGAGACGCGTTTCGGCTTCGCAGAAGCCTTTGTCAATCGAATTGGCGCCCAAACTGATTGAGTATATGTAGCACTTTTCCCCACAGGTGCAAAGTAGACATAGAAACAATACTATTACGTATATGCATGCACTGAAGTTCCTCCGTTAAACAATGTAACTGTTCTCTAGGAGCACACATGGACATTTTCACACTGGTGTCATTAGAACTGATCCGACATTTACACTATTTGCACTGTCTGCACAATTTCTGGTGAAACTTAAAGATTTTAGCCATATCGATTTGATAATGTTTTAATTTTATAAACCAATAATAGTATGTTTTTAACGAACATCATCAATGCATTTAAGCATACATTGTAGAGTTTAGCATAGTATGTTTTCTATGTTTATCATTGCTGCTATTTTGCACTGTCACTTTAAAAGGGGAGCTCTCACCCCCAGGCGCTGTCATGTGATCAAGGCCGGGAATCGGCCGAAACGCGTCATGGCGGCATGGTGTTGTACTAATAAACACTATTTGCACTGATATTGGGTCTACTCTCGTTCTTCGAGCAGGAGCATTGGACGAGCTTTACTGGATATTTACCGGATTGACCTCCTCCGGTTGTGTGGACCCCCTCTCCTCAAGTTGGCTGCGTGGTTGGCAGGTCATTTCTTCTGGCGGAGCCTGGTCGCAGGCATCGGCTGGTGCCAGCGTCATTGGTGAACCCGGAAGAGCACAGTAGTTGTTCCGGGTACGGAATCCACGGCAGCCCCCTGTGTATGCGCGCAAATCTACATCGGAAGGAAAAACAGCGGCAGCGGATCTCATGTGAAGGCGTTTGCCTGGAGGAGCAGAGTCGCATGGGAGACCACGCTGGAAATCCCCTACGATAATCAAGGTACAAAACATTGTGCATTCGAACAACACAGGTGGGGAGGTGTGTGCTTGCAGTCCCTTTCCCTCTGTATCAACACAGCGGGCAGAGACAATAAAGCATTGACAATTTGAATAAACTAGTACTCACCATGTCCGCCGCAGTGCTCAAGGATCGCGAGTCGGCAGCCGAGGAAATGTTTTCGGACACTCCCTCGCAGGGACAGCGGCAACATAAAGAACACAATGGTATTGCGATGTCAGGAAATGCCGCAAATCTAAAGGGCACATACCGCATTTTGGAGAAATATATGCGGCAAGAAACGGCTAAGTGGTGGGAAGCGAAATCCCTCCAGAGGTAATTAGATGTGGGGAGGATTCCCAGGGGGCTGCGGATCATGTTAGCCCCCAGCTATGACACACCTAACCCTCGTATGATGGCTGAATGGGCGGAATGTAACCTTGAGTCCTCGCGTAAACTTGTCCAAATTTTGGTAAAATATGCAGAGTCAGACCGGGTTGAGCTCCAGGCCAAGATAGACGCCTTGAATGAGGAGATCAAAACGCTAGGTGAGTCACAACAGAAGAAAAAACTCCATGATTAAATGATTGTTAGACTAAATAAGGAAGAAGACAAAATAAAACAGAGGAAGACATACAAATTCAAACGTGATAAGGATGACTATACAAACGGACAGATATTTACATTTGCCCGGAAGTATGATTCATTTAGAGATGCAACGACACAAAACAAAACGTTTACACCACATAGAAATGAGGAGCAAGGAGGGGCTACATCGGCATCAGTATCTGACCTTAGCTCAAATGTTGAAAGTGAGTCAGAGGTGGAAACAACAACTGACAGACCTGATCAAAGAACTATCAAGCTATCGTTGGGTGAGGAGTTGGACTACTTAAGGAGAAGCCGGAGGGAAACTCTTAGACCCAGAGCCAATAAACCGGCAAAAAACGACGAACAGAGAGCAGGCGGCAACGAAGACAGGCGGCCAGAAAACGGGGGCAACAGAGGCAATTCAAAAACGACGAGAGGACGGGGCCAATGGAGACGCAAATAATGTCTTGCAGGTCCCCAGAGTCAACCACCAATGACAAGACTATTATTAATCTATCCAATGTAAATCTGGATGCAGCAGAACAACAACTACTTGCTCTAGGAGTGTCATTTTGTCCGGAAACCAACTTTGATTATACAAATACCAGGGCAGATATCTACAAATTTATAAGAAAATTAAAACTAAAGAAATTTTACCAGTTGCAGAACAAACAGATTGAGCAAAGGAGGGATATAGACTCCCCACATGCAACACCGACTATGCCAACAGAACAAAATCTTACAGTAGCGGACCTGGCTATACTAAGGGACCTCCATAGTCTGGAACGAAACCAAGAAGACAGGGGGGAACTCAGCACAGACCAACAACTGGATATGAATATGCAAGACTCTATGTCTCCATCATATACAATCAACGCTAAACCAACAACATCATTTAAAGTTAAATCCAAATTTGTCCCCATTCTGCCAAGAGACTCCTTAGACCTATTCAATGAACATGTGGTGGCACAAGTGAAAAAACTATACATGGATACAAACAAAACCAAAAGAAAGATTACTAATCAAGAAAGACAATATTATCAACTAATACAAAAATTAAAAAAAGAAAAAGAAGTAGTAGTCAGAAATGCAGATAAGGGGGGAAACATAGTGTTGTGGCCCCTCAAGGACTATATGGAGGAAGCCACTCTGCAATTAAATGATGCTGACTGCTACCGAAAAAGTTCTATGCAAAAATTCAAATGTACACAAGACAACTTTTTTAGCAAACTCTTGGCATGGAAAAGTCTAGGCCTCTTGAACTTAGAGGAATATAAGTATTTGAAAAAGGAAAATCCAACGATTCCAGTAATTTACTTTGTTCCCAAGGTTCACAAATGTTTAAGCAAACCGCCAGGGAGGCCCATTATTTCGGCCTGTGATGGGCCATTGGAAAATATGTCTATTTACATTGATTCATTCCTACAAGAACATGTCAAACAACTTAAATCGTATGTGCAGGATACTAGTGATTTTATAAGGAAAATAGATACAATCAAGTGGCAAGCTGGTTACCACTTAATAGCACTGGACGTATCTGCACTATACACATGTATTAGGAATATAGATGGCATCAAGGCTGTAGACCATTTTTTAGCCAATAGGCCAATGAAGTTCGCCAAACATAACCAAATGCTGATTGATATGTTATTATTTTGTTTGGAAAATAACTTATTCATGTACAAAAACCAGTTGTATCAGCAAATACAGGGTGTAGCAATGGGGGCCAGCTTCTCCCCCAGTTATGCCTGTTTGTTTATGGGCTGGTGGGAGGAGCTGGTCCTCATGAAACAATATGAATGCACCTACAATGAAAAGATAATATCATGGTTAAGATTTATAGACAATGTATTCATTGTATGGAAGGCCTCTGAGCAGAGTGCTCAAGATTTTGTGTCACAAATCAACAACAACAATGTAAATTTGAATTTTACTTTTTCTATTAGTTGTGAAAGTATAACGTTTTTAGATACACAAGTGTACATAATGAATAACAAGCTAGTAACTTCTCTCTTTCGAAAACAAACGGCTGGCAATACAGTATTGCATGCATCAAGCTCTCACCCTCCACACCTTAAACAAAGTATCCCCTATGGGGAGATGCTGAGAATAAGACGCATTTGTAGTGAGGAGAATGACACACTCGAGAAACAAAGGGAATGCAAAAATAGATTCCTTCAAAGGGGTTACAGCTCCAAAACCATAGATGCAGCAATTTTAAAATCAAAAAGCCAAGCTAGACATGATTTACTCAAGTATAGATCACAAACTCTATGTGCAAAAGATAATACATCAAATGAACCTACACGGTTAATACTCTCATATTCAAGACAGGAAGGACAGATAAGATCTATCATAAGACGCAATTGGCCCATAATATTGGGAGACCCAATAATTGGAGGTTTACTTCCCAAACAACCATTAATAACATACAGAAAAACCGCGTCTATGGGTAATGCTTTGGTAAAAAATAGCCCAGAAGATCTAGAAACAGGTTCCTGGTTAACTGCTAGAAAGGGGTTTTACAAATGTTCGAGCTGTAAAGCTTGTCAGTTCGGCATAAACAAAATCTCGTATAAAACCGCTTTCAGTGATCGCACCCAAATGATTAGCCAATATCTGTCCTGCAAAACTGAATATGCGGTTTATGCACTAGTTTGTAGCTGTAATTTGTATTACATAGGCAGCACAAAATTGGCAGTGCATAAAAGAATATTACAGCACACAAGAGCTATTGTGAACAATGACCCTAGTTATCCCGTTGCACGACATTTTAAAGAAAAACACAATAGCAGCCTGAAACATTTTAATTATTTTGTTTTAGACGCAGTACCACCGCACAAAAGAGGAGGCAACAGGGAAGTAAAACTAAGGCATCTTGAAACGAGATATATACTTGAGATGGACAAAAAGCACCCACGGGGGCTCAACACGAGTGAAGACATGTACACCTATTTATAGTAGTCCGAAACGGTAAAATTAATTTGTAGCATCCAAAATCTCCAATCAGCATAAATATTGAAAACTAAATTCTTCTTTACAATAAATCTCTTAGTGGTAGAAGGTGGAGGAATTTTATATTTAAATAAATTCTCCAACAAAACTCTAATTAACTAACAAACAACATATATTTTTCTATAATATATATATATATTTTTTATATTATATAGATTTTTTTATAATATTTTTCTATCATGTTTTTTTAAATTACCGGATTTTAGCCATTTTTAGTAATTCATCTGTTTTATTCTGTTGAAATGATTTTTTATATAATATAGAATATTGTATATTCTCATTTGTGGGAATCAACTATTTATAACAGATAGGTACTATTAATAAATGGCACGGTGATCCCTTTATCTTGCAGTGACATCGACCTAAATGGTATTATGTAAGACCCAAATAATGGCATTAGCCAAAAACAAAAGAGAAAATTGCTGCTATACCTTTCGAACATGAATTTTGTACACAATTATGCACATTTGCACATTATAAGTTTACGACTTGCACTTAGATAGGGGTACTCACGCACCAAGCACTTTATTTTATTAATAGCATTGCATATGTATGAACGATGATTACATAACTAGACAATATGGCAAATGATTATTTTTTGTATTTATATAGAAATTATTTTTTAACTTAAAGATTTTAGCCATATCGATTTGATAATGTTTTAATTTTATAAACCAATAATAGTATGTTTTTAACGAACATCATCAATGCATTTAAGCATACATTGTAGAGTTTAGCATAGTATGTTTTCTATGTTTATCATTGCTGCTATTTTGCACTGTCACTTTAAAAGGGGAGCTCTCACCCCCAGGCGCTGTCATGTGATCAAGGCCGGGAATCGGCCGAAACGCGTCATGGCGGCATGGTGTTGTACTAATAAACACTATTTGCACTGATATTGGGTCTACTCTCGTTCTTCGAGCAGGAGCATTGGACGAGCTTTACTGGATATATATATATATATATATATATATATATATATATATATATATATATATATATATGTATATTCACTGAAAAAACCATAGGTTTCAGGGACGTTATAGTTAGAAATTAGCATTTAAAAAACCTTAGAAATTCACTGAAAAAACCACAGGTTTCAGGGACGTTATAGTTAGTTGGACATTTCACTCGTACAAAACCAGAGAAATTCGGCCGTTATAGTTAGTTCAGCTAACTATAACTCGCTCCCCCGCAATGCACTGCTGATGACGTCACATATTACATCATTCATGACATGGTCAGTGACATCACTGATGACATCTCAAATGACATCACTGATGACATCATCCAGTGACTGTGTGTTTCTGTAAAATTTAAATATGTTTTATATATATATATATATAGGCCAAGGTGTATTGAAGAATGAGTGGGTGTATAAGTGTCTGAATGGATGATTTAGTAGGTGCATGACTGACTGTATATGAGTGATTAAATGTGTCTTACTGAATGCATGGGTTAGTGACTGATACAGACATTCACACAGTTTAGTTTGTCAGTTGGTGTGTAAGCGGTTGCATGGGTTGGTGACTAGCTAAATGAGGGTCTATATGGGTTATTGATTGGTTGTCTGAGTATCTGTATGGGTACCTGAGTGTCTGTGTGGGTGGATGGGGGGGTGTGACTCTGTACATAGATGTGTGAGTGGGTGATTCACTGGGTGTATGGGTTCAATTGTGCATCTGTGAAGGGCTGTATGAGTGGGTGAGTGTGTGTATGGGTGTGTTGGTGAGTGAATGGATGCCTCAATGAAACATGTGTGAGTAACTGCATATGTGAAAGGCAGTATATGTGAGTGTTGGAGTATATAAATGACTATATGTGAGAGTGAGTGATTGTGAGAGTGGCTGTATGGATGAGTGTGTGCTTGTATTAGTTATTGTATAAGAGTGTAAGTATGTGTTAGTATATGTTTGAATAAGTGAGGTGGTGTGTGTATAACTGTATAGGTGAGTACATGGGAGTGTGATTGATTCTTTGCATGACTGACTAGGTGTGTGAGTAACTCTATGGATGAGTGGCGGTGTGTGAGTGTCTGTATAGATATGTGAGTGCATATGATAGTGCTGTATTGATGGTTGACTGCATGTATGAGTGACTGTATGGGTGAATGAGTGGATGTGTGTGTAGACCTAGGAATTAGTGAGTGGGTTTGTACTTACTGGTATTGGTGTGTCTATGGTTTCGAAAATGGTAGTCTGTATTTTAGATTGGGTGTATCAAAGGTTATATTAGGGTATGAGGAGGTGCATCAGATTATCACGTGGATGATGTAATCAGTGATGTCATTTGAGATGTCATCAGTGATGTCATCAGTGATGTCAATGACCATGTCATGAATGATGTAATATGTGACGTCATCAGCAGTGCATTGCGGGGGCGAGAGTTATAGTTAGCTGAACTACCTATAACGGCCGAATTTCTCTGGTTTTGTACGAGTGAAATGTCCAACTAACTAAAACGTCCCTGAAACCTATGTTTTTTTCAGTGAATTTCAAAGCTTTTTTAAATGCTAATTTCTAACTATGCCTACAAAGGTAGGACATGTGCAGAAAGAGGAAGAAAGGCGCAGAAAGAAGCAAGAGAAATGCAGAAAGAGGCAACAGAAGTCCAGAAAGTCGAACAAAGGTGCAGAAAGAAGCAAGAGATGTGCACAAAGAACCAACAGAGGAGCAGAAAGAGGCCTTGCTGCAAAGTCATCCTGTGCCCCCAACTTTTTGCTGACTGGTACTGGTGGTAACTGACTCTGACTAACCAGGCCCGGAGCAAGTGCTATGCTGAAAGACACTTAGAATACAGTGAAAACACCTACATACACTAGGGTACACTATGGGTTGGGGTACCCCTGTGATTGGCATGACCTCCCCTGCATGGCCCTAGTACATAATAGGGCAGGGGGATTAAAACTACCTCTAACTAAGAGGTGCAGAAGGAGGCAAGAGAAGTACAGAAAGAAGCAACACAGGTGCCGAAAGAGGCAAGAGAGGTGCAGAAAAAAGCAAGTGAAGTGCAGAAAGAGGCAAATGAGGTGCAGAAAGAAGCAAGAGCAGTGTAGAAAGAGGCAGGAGGGGTGCAGAAAGAAGGAAGAGAAGTGCAGAAAGAGGCAGAAGAATTGCTGAAAGAAGCAACAGAGGTGTAGAAAGAAGCAAGAGAAGTGCAGAAAGAGGCAAGTAAGGTGCAGATAGAAGCAAGAGCAGTGCGGAAAGAACCAACAGAGGTGCAGAAAGAGGGAAGAGGGGTGGTGAGAGAGGCAAGAGGGGTGCAGAAAAAGGTAGGATGGGTGCACAAAGAGGCAAGAGAGGTAAAGAAAAAGGCAGGAGGGGTGCAGAAAGAAGGAAGAGAAGTGCAGAAAAAGCCAAGAAAAATGCAGAAAGAGGCAAAAGAGGTACATAAAGAGACAACAGGGGTGCAGAAAGAAGCAAGACAGGTGCAAAAAGGAGCAAGTGAGGTGCAGAAAGAGCCAACAGAGGTGCAAAAAGAGGCAAGAGAGGTACAGAAACAGGCAAGAGAAGTGCAGAAAGAGGCAAAAGAGGTACATAAAGAGACAACAAGGCTGCAGAAAGAAGCAAGACAGGTGCAGAAAGAAGCATGGAAAGTGCAGAATGAAGCAACAGGGGTGCAGAAAGAGGCAAGAGAAGTGCAGAAATAGGCAAGAGAAGTGCACAAAGAGGCAAGAGAATTGCTGAAAGAAGCAACAGAGGTGTAGAAAGAAGCAAGAAAAGTGCAGAAAGAGGCAAGTGAGATGCAAAAACAGGCAGGAAAGGTACAGAAAGACGGAAGACGAGTGCAGAAAGAGACAACAGGGGTGCAGAAAGAAGCAAATGAGGTGCAGAAAGAGACAACAGACGTGCAGAAAGAGGGAAGAGAGGTGCAGAAAAAGCCAAGAAAAGTGCAGAAAGAGGCAAAAGAGGTACATAAAGAGACAACAGGGCTGCAGAAAGAAGCAAGACAGGTGCAGAAAGAAGCATGGAAAGTGCAGAATGAAGCAACAGGGGTGCAGAAAGAGGCAAGAGAAGTGCAGAAACAGGCAAGAGAAGTGCACAAAGAGGCAAGAGAGGTGCAGAAACGGGCAAGAGAAGTGCACAAAGAGGCAAGAGAATTGCTGAAAGAAGCAACAGAGGTGTAGAAAGAAGCAAGAAAAGTGCAGAAAGAGGCAAGTGAGATGCAAAAACAGGCAGGAAAGGTACAGAAAGAGGGAAGACGAGTGCATAAAGAGACAACAGGGGTGCAGAAAGAAGCAAATGAGGTGCAGAAAGAGGCAACAGACGTGCAGAAAGAGAGAAGAGAGGTGCAGAAAAAGCCAAGAAAAGTGCAGAAAGAGGTAAAAGAGGTACATAAACAGACAACAGGGGTGCAGAAACAAGCAAGACAGGTGCAGAAAGAAGCATGGAAAGTGCAGAATGAAGCAACAGGTGTGCAGAAAGAGGCAAGAGTAGTGCAGAAACAGGCAAGAGAAGTGCACAAAGAGGCAAGTGAATTGCTGAAAGAAGCAACAGAGGTGTAGAAAGAAGCAAGAAAAGTGCGGAAAGAGGCAAGTGAGATGCAAAAACAGGCAGGAAAGGTACAGAAAGAGGGAAGACGAGTGCAGAAAGAGACAACAGGGGTGCAGAAAGAAGCAAATGAGGTGCAGAAAGAGGCAACATACGTGCAGAAAGAGGGAAGAGAGGTGCAGAAAAAGGCAAGAAAAGTGCAGAAAGAGGCAAAAGAGGTACATGAAGAGACAACAGGGGTGCAGAAATTAGCAAGACGGGTGCAGAAAGAAGCATGGAAAGTGCAGAATGAAGCAACAGGGGTGCAAAAAGAGGCAAGAGAAGTGCAGAAACAGGCACGAGAAGTGCACAAAGAGGCAAGAGAATTGCTGAAAGAAGCAACAGAGGTGTAGAAAGAGGCAAAAGGGGTGTGTGAGAAGTTGGCCTGGTATATGCTGTTCACTAATTAAAGTGGACACCTTGCACCAGTCCAATTCGACTCTTATGGTAGGTAGGTTTAAGACAACCTTTATAGAAAGCTATCGTAGTGGTCGCTGTGGAGAGCAGCCTTCAGGCTAAGTCTTGGAGGAATGTAAAGCAGCTTGTTTTACCACACAATCTCTTGACTCACCAAATGAAAAGACACCACACATGTATATATATCAAATATATATGTATTTATTAATAAACAACTCTCTACTAATCTCTTTATGAGATTAGAAGCCAGGAACATATGTACAAGTCAAGGTTTTATCAAAATAAGTTAGCACAAGTAAATATCACAATCTTATCTTGGCTAGACCGTGGTCTAGAGCATTTAGAATCGAGGGACCCCAGAGAACCACCCCAGGTAGTTGTAGGAGACCCACAGGGGAAGGACGCGGTGTTCAGACACTGGTGCGAGTCCTGTACGAGTCTATGCGAGAGAACGCGATTGAGTTATCAATGTTACAGGTCCCTGGCGTGTTCGAGGCGAACACACCGATCAGTCAGTACGAGTCGAAGGACGCGGATACTGATAGAGTTACAAGGAGTTGGACGCAATGTGTCTAACACAGACGCGAGCCTCTGTACGAGCCAGTGCGATAATCGCACGGGGAAAATAGGAGTTTTAGGGCCCTTCTAGGGTAGCTACAAGCAAGCCACTTACAGGGTAAGTAAATCTAGGGCCCACACCCACAGGAGCACCGTAGTGCTGAAGTTACCTCACCCAGGGGAGCCGGGTGCATAGGTGTCCTTTGGTGTCGGGTCGCGGCGTCGTTTTCAATGGGAGCCAGTGAAGACTTGCTGCTTGCGATGACAGACGAAGTGTCCGTTGGAATCCAAGCCTGGATTCGGAAGGAGGAAGACCTGAAAGCAGAGGGGACAGTGTTCACAGTCACTTGGCAGTGACTCTGGGCAAGGAAGATGAATGCCCACCATCGTCGACAGCTTCGGGTCGTTCACGGGTGTCTTGACTCTTTGACCACGTGGTCCAGGCAGTGTCGATGATGACCAGGAGCTGGATTCAGTGTGTCCCACGACGTCTGCATCTTACTGAGGTGTCGGCGACTCGATTGGAGCCAACAAGCCTTGGTAGCAGCAAGTCTCGTGGTGATGAGGAAAAGTCAAAGGTGCAAACCAGCAAGGTCTGGGGGACTTACCCAGCAAGGGTAGATCAGGGCAGGCTTGGAGCAACCAGGGGAGCCCTTTGGTTTTGTTGGAAAGTCTTCTGGGGACCCACAAGCCGGCTGGCAAGGGATCGCGAAGACACCTCATGAGGATCCACTCAACAGGGGCCCACGGTCACTCGGGACGGTGTAGGCCTCTGAATTCAGGAGGGATCTCTGCTAGAGGCTGGGACCATACGTGGTCCAAAGCACAAGTTTGAAGAACGTCGTGAAGGGGTTGCACTCGACAATAGTGCACGGTACCCAGGGGCTGCGGTTCCTCGTGGGGTCCACTTGCCTCAGCTTCACTGGGGACTCACGATGGCCTTGGAGAAGTCAGGAAATCTTCTTCCTGGGCTGCAGGGACTTTGGGCTCCGGCGGGAGCGGCATAGTTTGCGACCATCGTTGTAGTTTTTGGTGCCTGCCAAGCAGGGGAGTCACTCCTTGACTCCAAGGGAGATTCTTCAGTCTTCCAAAGGTAGTGGAACGTCGAAGGTCCAGGATTCTTCTGTAGAGCATCGTCCAGGGCGTTCTGGGTTGCAATGCACAGGTTCCCCCTCTTATCCTAAAAAGAAGGGAGGGACTAGCTCTATGACCCCACCTATGGGAGGGTCAGGGGAGTGGGTGGCTACACCCACTTCCCTTTGTCCAGTTTTGCGCCAGAGCAGGGGCAGGTAGCCCCTGAGCCGGTTTGAACTGGCATATGCACAGAGGAGCCTTCTGCTCCCCCAGTGCAGGACTTCAAAGCATTCTAGGAGTGCACCCACCCAGCCCCAATATACTAAACCCTGTCTGGGAGGTGGTCACACCCCCTTGGGACAGGATATCTATTGTTGGGCTTCCTCCACTGCGAGTTTCGGTCAGCAGCAGGAGGGCAGCCCCATGTCTGTGACTGGTGGCATCCATTTTGTGATGCCAGGGCTCTTTAGGATTCTACTGCGTTTCCACAGTAGGTACATGTCTATCCCTCTAGAAGTGTGGGATCATACTCCCACACCAGTTACTGGTGTGGGGGTATGATTCCAAAGTGTTTGACACCAAACACGACATGTTTTGATGCAGCCATTCCATAGTTAGCATTTACCGCGAGGATATAATGCCCTTAAGAGTATATGGTTTGACTGCATTCACAAACAGCCCCAGAGAATGGACTCTGAGGGCTGCAGAGGGGCCCTGCTCAGGCAGAGGCACCCCTCACATGGAAACTAAGCACCCTGCCCTCAGGATTGATAGGGCCTGCCTTAGGGGTGACTGATAAGTCTCAATGTGTGTGCAGGAGAGATATAGGGGACCTATATCTCAGGGAGGGGTGCTAGCACCTCCTCACCCAGGCTGCAGTAGCAGGCCTGTGGTGTCAGATTTAGTCTGTTTCCCAGGGGTGGCATAATACATGCTTCAGCCCCTGGTAGGCCTGTGAAGTACCTATGCCCTTGGTACCTAAGGTACCATATACTAGGAACTCATAAGGTACCACAGTATCCAATCACTAGTGCACCTAGAGTGCACTCCAAATCGTTTAAAGAGAAAGCAGATAGGCTGGGGACCTGAATAGCAGGTTCCCAGCCAAACTAAGTCAAAAACCAACAAAACACCAGGAACAAAGTGGGGGCAACCATGTAGTCAGATTCCACCTTCCTACAGGGTGCAAAAAGGGGTAGGAGAGGTGCTTAAAGAGGCAAGAGAAGTACAGAAAGAGGCAGGAGGGGTGCAGAAAGAAGGAAGAGAAGTGCAGAAAGAGGCAAGAGAATTGCTGAAAGAAGCAACAGAGGTGAAGAAAGAAGCAAGAGAAGTGCAAAAAGAGGCAAGTAAGGTGCAGAAAGAAGCAGGAGCAGTGCAGAAAGAACCAACAGAGGTGTAGAAAGAGGGAAGAGGGGTGGAGAGAGAGTCAAGAGGGGTGCAGAAAAAGGTAGGATGGGTGAACAAAGAGGCAAGAGAGGTATAGAAAAAGGTAGGAGGGGTGCAGAAAGAAGGAAGAGAAGTGCAGAAAGAGGCAAAAGTGGTACATAAAGAGACAACAGGGGTGCAGAAAGAAGCAAGACAGCGGCAGAAAGGAGCAAGTGAGGTGCAGAAAGAGCCAACAGAGGTGCAAAAAGAGGCAAGAGAGGTGCAGAAACAGGCAAGAGAAGTGCACAAAGAGGCAAGAGAATTGCTGAAAGAAGCAACAGAAGTGTACAAAGAAGCAAGAAAAGTGCAGAAAGAGGCAAGTGAGATGCAAACACAGGCAGGAAAGGTACAGAAAGACAGAAGACGAGTGCAGAAAGAGACAACAGGGGTGCAGAAAGAAGCAAATGAGGTGCAGAAAGAGGCAACAGACGTGCAGAAAGAGGGAAAAGAGGTACAGAAAAAGCCAAGAAAAGTGCAGAAAGAGGCAAAAGAGGTACATAAAGAAACAACAGGGGTGCAGAAAGAAGCAAGTCAGGTGCAGAAAGAAGCAAGGAAAGTGCAGAATGAAGCAACAGGGGTGCAGAAAGAGGCAAGAGAAGTGCAGAAACAGGCAAGAGAAGTGCACAGAGAGGCAAGAGAATTGCTGAAAGAAGCAACAGAGGTGTAGAAAGAAGCAAGAAAAGTGCAGAAAGAGGCAAGTGAGATGCAAAAACAGGCAGGAACGGTACAAAAAGAGGGAAGACTAGTGCATAAAGAGACAACAGGGGTTCAGAAAGAAGCAAATGAGGTGCAGAAAGAGGCAACAGACGTGCAGAAAGAGGGAAGAGAGGTGCAGAAAAAGCCAAGAAAAGTGCAGAAAGAGGCAAAAGAGGTACATAAAGAGACAACAGGGGTGCAGAAAGAAGCAAGACAGGTGCAGAAAGGAGCAAGTGAGGTGCAGAAAGAGCCAACAGAGGTGCAAAAAGAGGAAAGAGAGGTGCAGAAACAGGCAAGAGAAGTGCACAAAGAGGCAAGAGAATTGCTGAAAGAAGCAACAGAGGTGTACAAAGAAGCAAGAAAAGTGCACAAAGAGGCAAGTGAGATGCAAAAACAGGCAGGAAAGGTACAGAAAGACGGAAGACGAGTGCAGAAAGAGACAACAGGGGTGCAGAAAGAAGCAAATGAGGTGCAGAAAGAGGCAACAGACGTGCAGAAAGAGGGAAGAGAGGTGCAGAAAAAGCCAAGAGAAGTGCAGAAAGAGGCAAAAGAGGTAAATAAAGAGACAACAGGGCTGCAGAAAGAAGCAAGACAGGTGCAGAAAGAAGCATGGAAAGTGCAGAATGAAGCAACAGGGGTGCAGAAAGAGGCAAGAGAAGTGCAGAAATAGGCAAGAGAAGTGCACAAAGAGGCAAGAGAATTGCTGAAAGAAGCAACAGAGGTGTAGAAACAAGCAAGAAAAGTGCAGAAAGAGGCAAGTGAGATGCAAAAACAGGCAGTAAAGGTACAGAAAGAGGTAAGACAATGCAGAAAGAGACAACAGAGGTGCAGAAAGAAGCAAATGAGGTGCAGAAAGAGGCAACAGATGAGCAGAAAGAGGGAAGAGAGGTACAGAAAAAGGAAAGAAAAGTGCAGAAAGAGACAAAAGAGGTACATAAAGAGACAACAGGGGTTCAGAAAGAAGCAAGACAGGTGCAGAAAGAGGCATGGAAAGTGCAGAATGAAGCAACAGGGGTGCAGAAAGAGGCAAGAGAAGTGCAGAAACAGGCAAGAGAAGTGCACAAAGAGGCTAGAGAATTGCTGAAAGAAGCAACAGAGGTGTAGAAAGAGGCAAAAGGGGTGCAAAAAGGGGTAGGAGAGGTGCTTAAAGAGGCAAGAGAAGTACAGAAAGAGGCAGTAGGGGTGCAGAAAGAAGGGAGAGAAGTGCAGATAGAGGCAAGAGAATTGCTGAAAGAAGCAACAGAGGTGTAGAAAGAGGGATGAGGGGTGGAGAGAGAAGCAAGAGCAGTGCAGAAAGAACCAACAGAGGTGCAGAAAGAGGGGTGGAGAGGGAGGCAAGAGGGGTGCAGAAAAAGGTAGGATGGGTGCACAAAGAGGCAAGAGAGGTACAGAAAAAGGCAGGAGGGTGCAGAAAGAAGGAAGATAAGTGCAGAAAAATCCAAGAAAAGTGCAGAAAGAGGCAAAAGAGATACATAAAGCGACAACAGGGGTGCAGAAAGAAGCAAGACAGGTGCAGAAAGGAGCAAGTGAGGTACAGAAAGAGCCAACAGAGGTGCAAAAAGAGGCACGAGAGGTGCAGAAACAGGCGAGAGAAGTGCACAAAGAGGCAAGAGAATTGCTGAAAGAAGCAACCGAGGTGTAGAAAGAAGCAAGAAAAGTGCAGAAAGAGGCAAGTGAGATGCAAAAACAGGCAGGAAAAGTACAGAAAGAGGGAAGACGAGTGCAGAAAGAGACAACAGGGGTGCAGAAAGATGCAAATGAGGTGCAGAAAGAGGCAACATACGTGCAGAAAGAGGGAAGAGAGGTGCAGAAAAAGGCAAGAAAAGTGCAGAAAGAGGCAAAAGAGGTACATAAAGAGACAACAAGGGTGTAGAAAGAAGCAGGACAGGTGCAGAAAGAAGCATGGAAAGTGCAGAATGAAGCAACAGGGGTGCAGAAAGAGGCAAGAGAAGTGTAGAAAGGAGCAAGTGAGGTGCAGAAAGAGCCAACAGAGGTGCAAAAAGAAGCAAGAGAGGTGCAGAAACAGGCAAGAGAAGTGCACAAAGAGGCAAGAGAATTGCTGAAAGAAGCAACAGAGGTGTAGAAAGAAGCAAAAAAAGTGCCGAAAGAGGCAAGTGAGTTGCAAAAACAGGCAGAAAAGGTACAGAAAGAGGGAAGACGAGTGTAGAAAGAGACAACAGAGTTGCAGAAAGAAGCAAATGAGGTGCAGAAAGAGGCAACAGACGTGCAGAAAGATGGAAGAGAGGTGCAGAAAAAGGCAAGAAAAATGCAGAATGAAGCAACAGGGGTGCAGAAAGAGGCAAGAGAAGTGCAGAAATAGGCAAGAGAAGTGCACAAAGAGGCAAGAGAATTGCTGAAAGGAGCAACAGAGGTGTAGAAACAAGCAAGAAAAGTGCAGAAAGAGGCAAGTGAGATGCAAAAACAGGCAGTAAAGGTACAGAAAGAGGGAAGACAATGCAGAAAGAGACAACAGAGGTGCAGAAAGAAGCAAATGAGGTGCAGAAAGAGGCAACAGACGTGCAGAAAGATGGAAGAGAGGTGCAGAAAAAGGCAAGAAAAGTGCAGAAAGAAGCAAAAGAGGTACATAAAGAGACAACAGGGGTGCAGAAACAAGCAGGACAGGTGCAGAAGAAGCATGGAAAGTGCAGAATGAAGCAACAGGGGTGCAGAAATAGGCAAGAGAAGTGTAGAAAGGAGCAAGTGAGGTTCAGAAGAAGCCAACAGAGGTGCAAAAAGAGGCAAGAGAAGTGCAGAAACAGGCAAGAGAAGTGCACAAAGAGGCAAGAGAATGGCTGAAAGAAGCAACAGAGGTGTAGAAAGAAGCAAGAAAAGTGCAGAAAGAGGCAAGTGAGATGCAAAAACAGGCAGGAAAGGTACAGAAAGAGGGAAGACGAGTGCAGAAAGAGACAACAGGGGTGCAGAAAGAAGCAAATGAGGTGCAGAAAGAGGCAACATGCGTGCAGAAAGAGGGAAGAGAGGAGCAGAAAAAGGCAAGAAAAGTGCAGAAAGAGGCCAAAGAGGTACATAAAGAGACAACAGGGGTGCAGAAAGAAGCAAGACAGCTGCAGAAAGAAGTATGGAAAGTGCAGAATGAAACAACAGGGGTGCAGAAAGAGGCAAGAGAAGTGTAGAAAGGAGCAAGTGAGGTGCAGAAAGAGCCAACAGAGGTGCAAAAAGAGGCAAAAGAGGTGCAGAAAGAGGCAAGAGAAGTGCACAAAGAGGCAAGAGATTTGCTGAAAGAAGCAACAGAGGTGTAGTAAGAAGCAAGAAAAGTGCAGAAAGAGGCAAGTGAGATGCAAAAACAGGCAGGAATGGTACAGAAAGAGGGAAGACTACTGCAGAAAGAGACAACAGGGGTGCAGAAAGAAGCAAATGAGGTGCAGAAAGAGGCAACATACGTGCAGAAAGAGGGAAGAGAGGTGCAGAAAAAGCCAAGAAAAGTGCAGAAAGAGGCAAAAGAGGTACATAAAGAGACAACAGGGGTGCAGAAAGAAGCAAATGAGGTGCAGAAAGAGGCAACATACGTGCAGAAAGAGGGAAGAGAGGTGCAGAAAAAGGCAAGAAAAGTGCAGAAAGAGGCAAAAGAGGTACATAAATAGACAACAGGGGTGCAGAAAGAAGCAAGACAGGTGCAGAAAGAACCATGGAAAGTCCCGAATGAAGAAACAGGGGTGCAGAAAGAGGCAAGAGAAGTGTAGAAAGGAGCAAGTGAGGTGCAGAAAGAGCCAACAGAGGTGCAAAAAGAGGCAAGAGAGGTGCAGAAACAGGTAAGAGAAGTGCAAAAAGAGGCAAGAGATTTGCTGAAAGAAGCAACAGAGGTGTAGAAAGAGGCAAAAGGGTGCAAAAGGGGTAGGAGAGGTGCTTAAAGAGGCAAGAGAAGTACAGAAAGAGGCAGTAGGGGTGCAGAAAGAAGGAAGAGAAGTGCAGATAGAGGCAAGAGAATTGCTGAAAGAAGCAACAGAGGTGTAGAAAGAGGGATGAGGGGTGGAGAGAGAAGCAAGAGCAGTGCAGAAAGAACCAACAGAGGTGCTGAAAGAGGGAAGAGGGGTGGAGAGGGAGGCAAGAGGGGTGCAGAAAAAGGTAGGATGGGTGCACAAAGAGGCAAGAGAGGTACAGAAAAAGGCAGGAGGGTGCAGAAAGAAGGAAGAGAAGTGCAGAAAAATCCAAGAAAAGTGCAGAAAGAGGCAAAAGAGATACATAAAGCGACAACAGGGGTGCAGAAAGAAGCAAGACAGGTGCAGAAAGGAGCAAGTGAGGTACAGAAAGAGCCAACAGAGGTGCAGAAAGAGGCACGAGAGGTGCAGAAACAGGCGAGAGAAGTGCACAAAGAGGCAAGAGAATTGCTGAAAGAAGCAACCGAGGTGTAGAAAGAAGCAAGAAAAGTGCAGAAAGAGGCAAGTGAGATGCAAAAACAGGCAGGAAAAGTACAGAAAGAGGGAAGACGAGTGCAGAAAGAGACAACAGGGGTGCAGAAAGAAGCAAATGAGGTGCAGAAAGTGGCAACATATGTGCAGAAAGAGGGAAGAGAGGTGCAGAAAAAGGCAAGAAAAGTGCAGAAAGAGGCCAAAGAGGTACATAAAGAGACAACAGGGGTGCAGAAAGAAGCAAGACAGGTGCAGAAAGAAGTATGGAAAGTGCAGAATGAAACAACAGGGGTGCAGAAAGAGGCAAGAGAAGTGTAGAAAGGAGCAAGTGAGGTGCAGAAAGAGCCAACAGAGGTGCAAAAAAGGCAAAAGAGGTGCAGAAAGAGGCAAGAGAAGTGCACAAAGAGGCAAGAGATTTGCTGAAAGAAGCAATAGAGGTGTAGTAAGAAGCAAGAAAAGTGCAGAAAGAGGCAAGTGAGATGCAAAAACAGGCAGGAATGGTACAGAAAGAGGGAAGACTACTGCAGAAAGAGACAACAGGGGTGCAGAAAGAAGCAAATGAGGTGCAGAAAGAGGCAACATACGTGCAGAAAGAGGGAAGAGAGGTGCAGAAAAAGCCAAGAAAAGTGCAGAAAGAGGCAAAAGAGGTACATAAAGAGACAACAGGGGTGCAGAAAGAAGCAAATGAGGTGCAGAAAGAGGCAACATACGTGCAGAAAGAGGGAAGAGAGGTGCAGAAAAAGGCAAGAAAAGTGCAGAAAGAGGCAAAAGAGGTACATAAATAGACAACAGGGGTGCAGAAAGAAGCAAGACAGGTGCAGAAAGAACCATGGAAAGTCCCGAATGAAGAAACAGGGGTGCAGAAAGAGGCAAGAGAAGTGTAGAAAGGAGCAAGTGAGGTGCAGAAAGAGCCAACAGAGGTGCAAAAAGAGGCAAGAGAGGTGCAGAAACAGGTAAGAGAAGTGCAAAAAGAGGCAAGAGATTTGCTGAAAGAAGCAACAGAGGTGTAGAAAGAGGCAAAAGGGGTGCAAAAAGGGGTAGGAGAGGTGCTTAAAGAGGCAAGAGAAGTACAGAAAGAGGCAGTAGGGGTGAAGAAAGAAGGAAGAGAAGTGCAGATAGAGGCAAGAGAATTGCTGAAAGAAGCAACAGAGGTGTAGAAAGAGGGATGAGGGGTGGAGAGAGAAGCAAGAGCAGTGCAGAAAGAACCAACAGAGGTGCTGAAAGAGGGAAGAGGGGTGGAGAGGGAGGCAAGAGGGGTGCAGAAAAAGGTAGGATGGGTGCACAAAGAGGCAAGAGAGGTACAGAAAAAGGCAGGAGGGGTGCAGAAAGAAGGAAGAGAAGTGCAGAAAAATCCAAGAAAAGTGCAGAAAGAGGCAAAAGAGATACATAAAGCGACAACAGGGGTGCAGAAAGAAGCAAGACAGGTGCAGAAAGGAGCAAGTGAGGTACAGAAAGAGCCAACAGAGGTGCAAAAAGAGGCACGAGAGGTGCAGAAACAGGCGAGAGAAGTGCACAAAGAGGCAAGAGAATTGCTGAAAGAAGCAACCGAGGTGTAGAAAGAAGCAAGAAAAGTGCAGAAAGAGGCAAGTGAGATGCAAAAACAGGCAGGAAAAGTACAGAAAGAGGGAAGACGAGTGCAGAAAGAGACAACAGGGGTGCAGAAAGACGCAAATGAGGTGCAGAAAGAGGCAACATACGTGCAGAAAGAGGGAAGAGAGGTGCAGAAAAAGGCAAGAAAAGTGCAGAAAGAGGCAAAAGAGGTACATAAAGAGACAACAAGTGTGAGAAGTTGGCCTGGTATATGCTGTTCACTAATTAAAGTGGACACCTTGCATCAGGGCAAATCGACTCTTATGGTAGATAGGTTTAAGACAACCTTTTAAAGAAAGCTATCCTAGTGGTAGCTGTGGAGAGCAGCCTTCAGGCTAAGTCTCGGAGGAATGTAATGCAGCTTGTTTTACCATATAATCTCTTGAATCACCAAATGAAAAGACACCACACAGGTATATATATCAAATATATATGTATTTATTTCTAAATAACTCTCTACTAATCTCTTTATGAGATTAGAAGACAAACATATGCACAAATCAACGTTTCACAATAAGTTAAGCACAAAATATGGCTGGGGCCCTAGGGGCGTACCAGACCATATACTAAGTAAGAGACTTAGGGACAACGACTTGCAGGGAGACAAGGCCTAGGGCCTTCAGAAGTGCTGGGGCCTCACAAAACCACCCAAGGCAGGTAAGTAAAGGACCCACGGGGGACGCGTGCAGTGTGGATACACAGGCGCGGATCGCCGTTGACTTCAATGGGGCAAGTCGCGGTTGGAAATAAAGAGTTTTAGGATACTTCGGGAGAACCTACAAGCAAGTCACTTACAGGGTAAGTAGTTCTAGGGCCCACACCCACAGGAGCACCGTAGTGCTGGAGTTACCTCACCCAGGGAAGCCGGGTGCATAGGTGTCCTTTGGTGTCGGGTCGCGGCGTCGTTTTCAATGGCGAACAAAGAAGACTGGCTGCTTGCGGGAGCTGAAGAAGTGTCCGGTGGAATCCAAGCCTGGATTCTGAAGAAGGATGACCTGAAAGCAGAGGGGACAGTGTTCAAAGTCACTTGGCAGTGACCCGGGGCAAGGAAGATGGATGCCCACCGTCGTCGGTTGATTCAGGTCGGTTGCGGGTGCCTTGACTCTTCAGCCACGTGGTCCAGGAGGTGTCGACGACAACCAGGAGCTGGATTCGGTGGGTCCCTCGATGTCTGCAGCTGACTGCGGTGTCGGCAACTCGATTGAAGCCAACAAGCCTTGGCAGCAGCAAGTCTCGGGGAGATGAAGAAAAGTAGATGGCGCAGACCAGCAAGGTCTGAGGGACTCACCCAGCGAGGGTAAGTCAGGGCAGGCCTGGAGCAACCAGGGGAGCCCTTTGGTTTCTTTAAGAAGTCTTCTGGGGACCCACAAGCTAGCAAGCAAGGGATCGCGAAGACACCTCGGGCGGAATCACTCAACAGGGGTCCACGGTCACTCGGGACGGTGTAGGCCTCTGATCTTCGGAGGGATTCCTGCTGGAGGTCGGGACCACACGTGGTCCAAAGCACAAGTTCGTAGAACGTTTTGAAGGGGTTGCACTCGACAATAGTGCACGGTACCCAGGGGTCGCGGTTCCTCATTACTAGTGGGGTCCACTTGCCTCAGCTTCGCTGGGGACTCACGATGGCCTGGGAGAGGTCAGGAAATCCACTTCTTGGGCTGCAGGGACTTCGGACTCCGGCGGGAGCAGCGTAGTTTGCGACCGTCGTTGTCGTTTTTGGTGCCTGCCAAGCAGGGGAGTCACTTCTTGACTCCAAGGGAGATTCTTCTGTCTTCCAAAGGTAGTGGAACGTCGAAGGGCCAGGATTCTTCTGTAGAGCGTCGTCCAGGGGTTATCTGCTTTGCAATGGCAAGGTTCCCCCTCTTATACTAAAAAGAGGGGATGGACTAGCTCTATGACCCCACCTATGGGAGGGTCAAGGGAGGGGGTGGCTACACCCACTTCCCTTTGTCCAGTTTCGCGCCAGAGCAGGGGCAGGTAGCCCCTGAGCTGGTTTGAACTGGCATATGCACAGAGGATCCTTCTGCTCCCCCAGTGCAGGACTTCAAAGCACTCTAAGAGTGCACCCACCCAGCCCCAATACACTAAACCCTGTCTGGGAGGTGGTTACACCTCCCTGTGACAGGATGCCTATTGTTGGGCTTCCTCCACTGCGAGTTTCGGTCATCAGCAGGAGGGCAGCCCAGTGTCTGTGACTGGTGGCATCCATTTTGTGATGCCAGGGCTCTTTAGGATTCTACCGCGTTTCCACAGCAGGTACATGTCTTATCCTCTAGAAGGGTGGAATGCTACTCCCGCCGCCAAGATTGGCGGGGGGGTAGTATTCCAAGATGTTTGACACCAAACACGACATGTTTTGATGCAGCCATTCCAAAGTTAGCATTTACCGCGAGGATATAATGCACTTAAGAGTATATGGTTTAACCGCATCCACAAACAGCACCAGAGAATAGACTCTGAGAGCTGCAGAGGGGCCCTGCTCAGGCAGAGGCACCCCTCACATAGAAGCCAAGCACCCTGCCCTCAGGATTGATAGGGCCTGCCTTAGGGGTGACTGATAGGTTTATATGTGTGTGCAGGAGAGATATAGGAAACCTATATCTCAGTGACGGGTGCTAGCACCACCTCACCCAGGCTGCAGTAGCAGGCCTGTGGTGTCAGATTTAGACTGCTTCCCAGGGGTGGCATAATACATGCTGCAGCCCCTGGTGGGCCTGTGAAGTACCTATGCCCTTGGCACCTAAGGTACCATATACTAGGGACTCATAAGGCACCACAGTATCCAATCACTAGTGCACCTAGAGTGCACTCCATGTCGTTAGAGAGAACAGAGAGACTGGGGCCCTGAATAGCAGGGTCCCAGTCCAACTAAGTCATAAACCAGCAAAACACCAGGAAAAAAGTGGGGGCAACCATATAGTCAGATTCCACCTTCCTACATAACCCCCCCAAACGAAAGGAGATAAGGCTAACCTTGACCAGTTGAGCCTTTATTGATTAAGTGGCCATATAAGGAAGCACCTGCACTAGCATGGTTGCCCCCTGTCTTATGGTCCCCTAAGCAATCCCTCACCCTAATGGTATGAGAGGGTCTCCACCATGGGGAATCACTACCTCTGGTGTGCTTTGGTAAAGTACAAGGCTGGTGGGGTGTCTGAGTAGGGAAGTGAGGCCCTAGGAAGGTTGGCCTCAGCTTCCTCAGATCACTGGTCACCATGTATGCCTGTCTTTCCATGACTGAGTTGCACTTTGCTCTAAGGGTCAACCTTTGACTGCCTACAGCTGGGGGTTGGGTCCCTTTGGGTGGAACACTGGAGGGACATGGCATGTTTGGAACCTTTTGGTTCCAGGTTTGCCCTTGCCTAACAGAGTCCTTCTGGGGGTGGTCCCTACATAAAGGTATGGGGGATCCCTCAGTGGGTTGAGGAATTTTCACCTGGCTAGGGCTTCTAGACTGGGTGCCCCTAATCTGCTGATGGGGGGGTTCCTCTGGACAGGGGGCCCTGGGGGGTCCACTGACCTCCCTGACCTCTGCAGCCCTGGGCTGACTGAGGCAGGGTAGAGAGGGGCAGGTTACCTGCTCCAGACTGGGTACCACCTTGGAAGGGTCCTCTGCCATCAGGGGTGGGGCCAGGCCAGGCCTGACTACCTCTGTGGCAGTTCCTTCACTAGGGGTAGGGTCAGTTCCCTGAGGAGGCTGACCCTTACCTACTGTCTGGAGGGAAGAAGACTTTTCTTCAACCCTTGTGCTTTCTTCTGGGGTAGAGTGGGCCATTCTTCCAGGCTCCATCTCTCCAAAATCTTGGGCTGGGGCTGTGGCCATCACAGCCCCACTAACCTTTACAGGGTCACCCAACATCCTCAGATGGGTTTGGTGTTCAATTTCAGCCCAGGCTGAAATTTCCAGATCATTGCCCATCAGGCAATCTACAGGTAAGGTTGGGGACACTGCCACTCTTTTTGGGCCTGTGACCCCTCCCAGCTGAGATTGACTATGGCCATGGGGTGCTCTGTTCTGACACCATCAATGTTGGTCACCTGGTATTTAAACTCAGGTAAAAGCTGGTGAGGGGGACTAGTTTCCCTGCCACCATGGTGACACTAGCCCCTGTGTCCCTAAATGCCACAGCTTTCTGACCATTAATTATTGGCTCCAGTCTGTACCTGCCCAATGCTGTGGGACCCACGGTAAAGGTGGCAAATCCTATACCACCATCAGAATCTGAGGAGTCTGTTGAGGGGGTCCTGTCTGAACTAGGGCCCACCTCTGTTCCTCTTGCAAAAGCACCTAACTTTTGGGTGCACTACTCCCAACTGGAAGATTACTACTGGTAGTACCAGGAGGGGTGGTAGTAGTTGTTGGAGGAACATTTTCTTTATTGCCAATCCTGGGACAACTGGGATCAGATTTCCAGTGCCCAGGCTTTTTACAGACATGGCAATAGGGTTTCTTTTCAGGAGAGGAAGGAGTTTGGGACCCACCCCCAGAAGAGGACTTTTGGGGCCCTGTAGTGGACTTATCCTTAGATTTATCCCCACCTTTCTCTTGGACTTGGTAGAATCTTTCTTGTGGTCACCACCCTGATTCTTAGGCCTTACTCTGGTTCTGACCCATTTGTCTGCCTTCTTTCCCAATTCTTGGGGAGAGGTCAGATCAGAGTCCACCAGGTACTGGTGTAAAAGCTGGTTTTGACAATTATTAAGGATCTGTTCTCTCATCATTAGATTATAAAATCCTTTGAAATCAGTAACCCTACTGCCAACCAGCCAACCCTCCAGAGCCTTGGATGCACAATCTACAAAGTCTGTCCAGTCCTGAGTCTGTGCCTTCTGGGTATCTCTGAACTTCAACCTGTACTCTTCAGTGGTTAAGCCAAACCCATCTATCAGTGCACTCTTCAGGACCTCATAATCATCAGCATCCTCCTCTC
Source organism: Calotriton arnoldi (assembly GCA_963921515.1). Classification (NCBI taxonomy): domain Eukaryota; kingdom Metazoa; phylum Chordata; class Amphibia; order Caudata; family Salamandridae; genus Calotriton; species Calotriton arnoldi. The sequence goes on along the minus strand of CAWUFW010016658.1, from coordinate 3,743 downwards.
TAACAGTGAGGAGCTTGTCTCTTCCTTTATCTGAAAAGGAGAGCCACAAGATTGCTGCCCACTGCTTTTGGGGGACCTGCTGTACTCTACAGGCCCTCTCCATAGCAGTTATCCACTTGTGGATATCATCCCCACTCTGGTAGGGAGGAACAACCTTGCTCAGGTTCCTATGGTCAGGAATATATTCTCTGCCTCTAGGGACACTGTTGCTGCCACCAGGGGGTTCTAACCCCTCTTTCTAGAAGCTCTCTGGATCTCCAGGGCTTCCCTATCCAGTGCCAACTGCTTGGTTCTGAGGGCCACTCTGGCTTCCTCATACTGGAGCAGTTTGCACCTTCTCTCAGAGGAGGTCTCTCTTAAGGAAAAGTATGAGCTCCTCTGCTGGACAAATTCTCTGCAGAGTGATAAGAGTGGTCAGATTCCCTGGAAGGGGATCTGTGCCTCTCCTCCTCTCTGTCAGTTCTCTTAGGGAGAATTCCTCTGTCCTTTTCAGGCCCCTTGGAGCCTGGCCCTTCAATCACAGAGTCTTGGTCATTCTGATTTTCATCATCTGACCCAGATACTATGACTGACCCACCCACTGATTCAAACCCTTTAGCTCCTAGAGCCAATCTAAGGTCATCTGCTGTCAGCAGATCTATCAGGTGTAGTGTTGAGGGACTCTGTCCTAGCCTCAGGTGTCTGTCAACACACATGGCTCTCAAGTCAGAGAAAGCCATGTCCTTATACTGAGGCTGAGTGGATCCACTGGGTCCACCCCTTAAGGACATTCTAGTGTTGTGCAGTGTTGTACTACCTACACTAGTTTGTGGCCTACTGATCCTAGCTTGAGCTGTGGAAAGGGTGTGCTATCCCTTGGCACACAGCTCTAAGTTCAGTAGAACTTATTGATACTAAGCTTGACTTTATATGTACCTTGAGTACCTATAATGGTTTTCAGTTAGTAATTCAAATAGAGATTTTCTGGTAAAACAATGGCAAGCTGGAATCCCACACGCTGCCCACCAATGTGAGAAGTTGGCCTGGTATATGCTGTTCACTAATTAAAGTGGACACCTTGCACCAGGGCAAATCGACTCTTATGGTAGATAGGTTTAAGACAACCTTTTAAAGAAAGCTATCCTAGTGGTAGCTGTGGAGAGCAGCCTTCAGGCTAAGTCTCGGAGGAATGTAAAGCAGCTTGTTTTACCATATAATCTCTTGAATCACCAAATGAAAAGACACCACACAGGTATATATATCAAATATATATGTATTTATTTCTAAATAACTCTCTACTAATCTCTTTATGAGATTAGAAGACAAACATATGCACAAATCAACGTTTCACAATAAGTTAAGCACAAAATATGGCTGGGGCCCTAGGGGCGTACCAGACCATATACTAAGTAAGAGACTTAGGGACAACGACTTAAAGGGAGACAAGGCCTAGGGCCTTCAGAAGTGCTGGGGCCTCACAAAACCACCCAAGGCAGGTAAGTAAAGGACCCACGGGGGACGCGTGCAGTGTGGATACACAGGCGCGGATCGCCGTTGACTTCAATGGGGCAAGTCGCGGTTGGAAATAAAGAGTTTTAGGATACTTCGGGAGAACCTACAAGCAAGTCACTTACAGGGTAAGTAGTTCTAGGGCCCACACCCACAGGAGCACCGTAGTGCTGGAGTTACCTCACCCAGGGAAGCCGGGTGCATAGGTGTCCTTTGGTGTCGGGTCGCGGCGTCGTTTTCAATGGCGAACAAAGAAGACTGGCTGCTTGCGGGAGCTGAAGAAGTGTCCGGTGGAATCCAAGCCTGGATTCTGAAGAAGGATGACCTGAAAGCAGAGGGGACAGTGTTCAAAGTCACTTGGCAGTGACCCGGGGCAAGGAAGATGGATGCCCACCGTCGTCGGTTGATTCAGGTCGGTTGCGGGTGCCTTGACTCTTCAGCCACGTGGTCCAGGAGGTGTCGACGACGACCAGGAGCTGGATTCGGTGGGTCCCTCGACGTCTGCAGCTGACTGCGGTGTCGGCAACTCGATTGGAGCCAACAAGCCTTGGCAGCAGCAAGTCTTGGGGAGATGAAGAAAAGTTGATGGCGCAGAGCAGCAAGGTCTGAGGGACTCACCCAGTGAGGGTAAGTCAGGGCAGGCCTGGAGCAACCAGGGGAGCCCTTTGGTTTCTTTAAGAAGTCTTCTGGGGACCCACAAGCCAGCGAGCAAGGGATCGCGAAGACACCTTGGGCGGAATCACTCAACAGGGGTCCACGGTCACTCGGGACGGTGTAGGCCTCTGATCTTTAGAGGGATTCCTGCTGGAGGTCGGGACCACACGTGGTCCAAAGCAAAAGTTCGTAGAACGTTTTGAAGGGGTTGCACTCGACAATAGTGCACGGTACCCAGGGGTCGCGGTTCCTCGTTACTAGTGGGGTCCACTTGCCTCAGCTTCGCTGGGGACTCACGATGGCCTGGGAGAGGTCAGGAAATCCACTTCTTGGGCTGCAGGGACTTTGGACTCCGGCGGGAGCGGCGTAGTTTGCGACCGTCGTTGTCGTTTTGGTGCCTGCCAAGCAGGGAGTCACTCCTTGACTCCAAGGGAGATTCTTCTGTCTTCCAAAGGTAGTGGAACGTCGAAGGGCCAGGATTCTTCTGTAGAGCGTCGTCCAGGGGTTATCTGCTTTGCAATGGCAAGGTTCCCCTCTTATACTAAAAAGAGGGGATGGACTAGCTCTATGACCCCACCTATGGGAGGGTCAAGGGAGGGGTGGCTACACCCACTTCCCTTTGTCCAGTTTCGCGCCAGAGCAGGGGCAGGTAGCCCCTGAGCTGGTTTGAACTGGCATATGCACAGAGGAGCCTTCTGCTCCCCCAGTGCAGGACTTCAAAGCACTCTAAGAGTGCACCCACCCAGCCCCAATACACTAAACCCTGTCTGGGAGGTGGTTACACCTCCCTGTGACAGGATGCCTATTGTTGGGCTTCCTCCACTGCGAGTTTCGGTCATCAGCAGGAGGGCAGCCCAGTGTCTGTGACTGGTGGCATCCATTTTGTGATGCCAGGGCTCTTTAGGATTCTACCGCGTTTCCACAGCAGGTACATGTCTTATCCCTCTAGAAGGGTGGAATACTACCCCCGCCGCCAAGATTGGCGGGGGGTAGTATTCCAAGATGTTTGACACCAAACACGACATGTTTTGATGCAGCCATTCCAAAGTTAGCATTTACCGCGAGGATATAATGCACTTAAGAGTATATGGTTTAACCGCATCCACAAACAGCACCAGAGAATAGACTCTGAGAGCTGCAGAGGGGCCCTGCTCAGGCAGAGGCACCCCCTCACATAGAAGCCAAGCACCCTGCCCTCAGGATTGATAGGGCCTGCCTTAGGGGTGACTGATAGGTTTATATGTGTGTGCAGGAGAGATATAGGAAACCTATATCTCAGTGAGGAGTGCTAGCACCACCTCACCCAGGCTGCAGTAGCAGGCCTGTGGTGTCAGATTTAGACTGCTTCCCAGGGGTGGCATAATACATGCTGCAGCCCCTGGTAGGCCTGTGAAGTACCTATGCCCTTGGCACCTAAGGTACCATATACTAGGGACTCATAAGGCACCACAGTATCCAATCACTAGTGCACCTAGAGTGCAATCCATGTCGTTTAGAGAGAACAGAGAGACTGGGGCCCTGAATAGCCGGGTCCCAGTCCAACTAAGTCATAAACCAGCAAAACACCAGGAAAAAAGTGGGGGCAACCATATAGTCAGATT